>SSNP01000017.1:561910-627359 GCA_006937955.1 Pachypanchax playfairii | reverse complement strand
CCCCCCCCCCCCCCCCCCCCCCCCCCCGCTGCATGTACTTCCCTCAGCAAAAGCTGCTTCTCCATTCATTGACCTTGCCATTTTATTTCATAAAGAAAATCAGCTCTTTGATGTCTGTGACATTTTTATGAACAGCAATAAAAACCCACCTGCACCAAATTTCAGCAAATATAGACTCTGACTTCAGCGACCTTTTCAGTACGTCCTATTTTTGCAGTGAACATATGCAGCAGAGGGACAATTTGAATTCATTCAGCACCCGTAAACTTCTGACACGGACTAAAAATAAAGCAGCAGCAGTGTGAGCGTTAAGAGGAAAGCAGAAGAAGTTCTGAACCGTATCTGAAGGCTTAAATAGGGAAAATTCATTTGCATAAATGCCAAACAAATAAAAGGACTTTTTCTTTGCTTGAGTGAACAGGAATGAAATTTTAATTTTACCTGCACATCTTCTTCTGGTGTCAGTGAATTTCATTAATTTAATCTTCCTTTCCGGTGCAGAAGACGTCTTTCCTCTCTCATAATGTTCAGGAACAACAGTTTGAAGGTGACAGCAGTTTGAAGAATTCCTGCTGTGAAATTGCAGTTATTAGTTTGCTTTGGACATTGAATGTGTCCCTCTTACATTTCCATTAAAAATGTAAAAGTCACACTGACACACTCACATTGTACAGCCTGGACACACAGAGCTGTGACAGTCTGAATTATTTCTGTGTGTGTGTGAGGGGATGGGTGTCATCTACGTTCAGTGATGTGAGCGCAGTGTAATGAGCCTTCAGGTCATTTATCAGTCTCAGCTGTCATTACTGAGGATATTAAATTTAGCCGAGAATAAAAAATGCGTGATGACCTCATCTGAGCTGCTGACAAACAGTTTTATTTTCCAGAAGGAGATGATTCAGTTTATTCACGTTCAACCTCCTGAAAGGATATTTTAGATTCTGGGTATTTATTATCTTATCGGCTGTAGATCTTTAAATAACATTAATTTCAGAGAAATTGAGATTACTTGTGATTAAATTGACAAACCGAGACCAGGTTGATCGCTTCGACCTCAAAGAATCCCTTTTCACTCTTAAAAATTTATGACAATTAATGCAAAATTTATTTCGTAAACCTTAAAATTTCTTTAAGTTTTTGATCACACAGTTATGCTATTTAGTTCAAATCTCATTGATTTATTCAGAACGTATTACATAAATGTGCTGATGCTTGAAAGCAACAGTAAAGTTGTGATGTGGCTGTTGCTCTCTCCACCAATAGAATCTTTTTTATTTACAGGTGGGTGAATCAGAACGCTGTTAACCTGCTAAATAAATAAATAAATTGTAGTGGAACATGATGCTTCTATTGAGCAGCAGACAGGAAGAATACATGCAGACGAGTATAGATTTAAAACATCTCTGATTCTGATGGATTTTAAGTTCTTCCTGCTTCTTCACCAGTTTTATATTACATGTTGTATCTATCAGCAATATCTCTCAGATCCCCCTGTTTGTTTTGTATATGTATAAAATATACTTTAACTCACATGATCTCATGGATGTGGATTTTCAAGGTACTCTGGGTTTTTTCCGTGAAGTTAAATCAGGATTTCAAATTGATTTTAGGTGTGAGTTAGATGGTTAGACATGTTTTCTACCCTGATTAACCTGTTAAATGGAATATAACTCGGCTCTTCAGTCATTCTCTTCATTCATACTTCGTCAAGGTTTTCCTGAATGTGAATTACAAAGCCTCAAGAAACTTCTTCAATTCTTTTTCAGATATTACAATGCAGGTACTATTCACAACACGGCCTACCTTTTTTATTTACTTATAATTAACTAGCTCCTTCAGGTAGTAACAGAACTTGATGACAGTGTACCGTAAATTAAATCCTAATCAGGTGTGTTGCAGTAGAAAAACAGCTAAAGTGTGCAGGACAGGACCTCCAGGACCAGAATTGACCCTGAACTCCTGGAAAACTAAAGAAAAACAAGAAATTCTGTCTCCTTTAAGCAAAGTATATGAAGTTATTTGTGGTTTAACACGGTTGATCTGCAGCTTTAAAACCAGCAGATGGCAACCCTGAGCTTCAGTCTGCACAAGCTTCTACCAAGATCTATTTAAAATGATCCTTTTACTCTTTTATTGTTTCCCACTCTGTGCAGAACTCTTCCTGTGAACAGAATGGACAAGGTCAGGGCTGCTTAGTATGTTGCACAACTCTGAAAAAGCTCCACATTACAACATAACAGGACAAAAGACAAATACACAGAGAACAAGGACAAAACATCTCTATGAATAGCAGATGAAGTGTTTAAGTTTTAGTCCATGAAAAACATTTCTAATATCTTTCCACCATAAAAATGTGAAGGAGAAGCAAATCTGGAGGCATGTGATGCAACGTGACAAGCATGAGAGGCAAGATCTGTTTGTACTAAAGAATCAGCTACTGATGAAGAGGATTTAACATTAACCGATGCCTTAATTCCAAAAAAATAAACTACATTTTATGAACTTTAAATGTCATGATTCTGAAGTTTCACTCACTTAACAACCAAACAGACTCTGCTGCCTGCAGCTACATACATTTTCATGATGCAAATTACACAGTCATGTATCATGGCTGCATGTTCATGACAGAAATGTGGTGTCGATGATGAATTAAGGAGGTAAATATGCATGTATGCAGATGAATAAAATCATGATTTATTCCTGCTGATGTCACAGCATGTGCATGGAAAAGAAAAAAAAAAACATCAATCTTTTATCTAAACAAGCCAGAAAAAGAAAAGCAATGTTTTTTTTTGTTTTGTTTTCTTTTGTGTTTAATTTGTGCAAAAATCAAGAACTTTTAGTTTTTTTAATATATTTTTTTTCAACATGATTAGTTTAACAAGTGTGGAGAGTTCAATCAACTCAATTAACATTAATAAAGAACTTGTTTACAGGCTTATTAGAAAGAAAAAAAAAACATTTCAAAGACCCTTATCAAATCTTATTTTACACTATGTTGCCCATGATGCTAATTTATATACACTAAAATACGCTTGGAATATTTTTAGTGAAAAAAAAAAAAAGAAGTAATTCTGAACTTCAAGTTCATAAGAATAATCACCCTTCATCAAGCTGCGAAGCCAGAAAAGAAAATCATGGAGCTGAAAAGTTAAATTCACAAAGTTTTAATTTAGAATTAAACTGATAATTTCAAACTAGAATTAAAACATTGTGCTTAGCAAATTTAACTTTTCTACCATGTGTGAAGGTGTTAAAGAAAAGTGTATTCACTGGAAATTCACATTGAGTTACAATAACACAAAATCATGTTATGTTATGAAAAAGTGCAGATTAAACATCTTTAGATTAAACCTACAACCAATCAGAGACAGTCAAACATGTCACCTGTCACATAGACAAATACACTAACCCAGTTTCAATTATTTATTATTTATTTACATGTAAATATTCACATTATATGGTATATATGGTACATGATCAAATGTTCCTTTATATATCAGATACATGGTTTACAAAAGTAAAAACAGCAAGAAAATATCAGAAATGTTACATAATGCCAAAGTAAAATGGTTGAGTGAAAACAAATAGTGATAAAACTCCACAATAAAGATAAAAGCTGATTTGAGATTGTTTGCTGATCTTATTTGAGGTCAGGATAAGAAGGTCGTCCTCTGATTGGGAGGTGAGCAGTTCCATTGCAGCACGCTATGTGTTTAAGTACCCTTGAGCAAGATACTGAACCCTAAACTGCCCCCCTGGTGCCGTACAGACAGCAGCCTCAGGGACGGGTCAAATGCAGTAATCAGTTTACTTGTACATGTAACATGCTTGGCCAATAAATAAAGAAAGTTAGTAAAAGATTAAGTGAAAGATCTGAATCATCTACAAGATGAAAACACATCAGCACTGAGTTTCTGATCATCAGGGTGCAGCGTTTACTGTCTTCTGATCTGTGGATTTTCATTTTAATTACCTTATTGGTTTGTTAAAGAGGCCATTACACACAAAATTCAGGACTTTGTGGTTATTTCTTAAGTATTAACCTGTAAGATGAAACATTTTATATCTAAACAACATCAGGAAACACTGATTAACAGACGTTTCAATCTATCTGTGTCAAGATTTGGCAGGTTTTGGGCTGCAACTCATTAATATTCATTATTCAAATTTGCTGGACTCAGATTGGCTAACAAACTAGCCTATGAGAGTAAGGTATACTGTTTCCTGCGCCGCTGCACATGGCAACAGCAGATGTTCTCTCTTCCTGTTTGCTACATCTTATGCTACAGCTTTTAGCCAGCAGCATGCTAGGCGTGGTTTCAACTGCAGGAGCTGCCGAATACTAACAAAAAAAGGAGTTGTGACGAAACAGATACAGGCCGTTCGAACTCGGGAGAACTCGGGTGTTATCACCACCTGCGTAGTTTGAGAGATAAAAACTGAAAGAGAAGTTGTTGACCTGTTTTCACACCCACTATGAAAGTAAGAACACCTGTGGAGCTAAAATATTCAACAGAAACCTCAGAAAAACTGTTTTTAATGGAAGGGCCTCTTTAACATCTTTAGAAACTTTTTGCTCATCTTTGTGTTGTATTTGGTTTTATTTCTACTTTGTGTCTTTGCTGACTTCCTGTTTTATTTTGAAGGGAATCTTCCCTCCGGTTTCACCTTGTGTGTCATTTCTCCTTTCATCTTCTCTCTTGTGATCCTCATTTTCACTCATGTCTGAATGAATTTGGATACAAAATATTCCTGTCTGTTCCCTCACCATGTTCACAAACTTTTATTCTGCTTTTTTATCAATTTAAAATTAACATTTTATTTTCCTTTTAGACTTTAGAAATCATCCTGCACTTGCAACATTATTAGTTTCCAAGTAATTCTGTTAAAGTCTTTTGTTTCTTCTTCTTTCTGGCTCTTGCTGCTGACATTCTGGTGCTCGTGCTGCAAACACACCACAGACTGTGTGGTGGAAATCATGACATGAGCTCAGACACACATGTGAAAAATGACACAGATTGTTGGGACTGAACCAACTTCACACCTTAGAAACTAACATTGAAACAATTTTGTTTCATTTTCTGGAGCTAATCTAAGATACTATAGATTCAGTTCAAGAGGATTCTTCAAAATGATTTCTTTATTTGATTCTTTGCTAATAAAATTGAAATTTCCATTTGAAAAAAGATGCTTGTCAGATCGTTAAAGAGGAGAAGAAATACGGGTCCTGGTTTTTCTGCACAGATAAAAATCCAGTTTGTTTGGTGTCTCAGTTTCAACATCTGATATGTTGGTTTTGTTCTATTTTCAACTTCAGTGGTTTACTTGCTGCCGACATCAGCGCAGATTAGATTTCATCAAAATACTTCACCTTTTTTTCTCCATTGATTTAAAAAATACAAGGTCACGACAAGCCGATACCAGCTGACAAATACGCGTCAGAAGTGTGCCGTCCACAATAAATTAGATGTTCCACTTCAGACTGTAGATGATGGCGAGAAGGAGAATATAAAATATTCTGCAGGGTAAAAGAAAACAATGTTTTTAATTAGACCTTTAAAATGAGGGATTGTTACGTCAGAGATCTAAGATGGACTGAAGCACCTGTTCAACGAGATTTGCGTGAAGGAGTGAGAAAACCTCTAGAACTCAGACAGACTTCACAACAAAGACATTATTCAAAATTTAAATGTGTCACAAAAAGTTGAACTTTACATAACTGGAATGGTAATTTTGACATTTTTTTAATAGTTTTTACAAAAACACAATTTTATATCGTATAATTTTTGAAAATTTCATGAATATTTAGTTTAAAATCTTTAAAATCTTTTTGGAAACAAGTTCTTGTTGTACAATACACATCAGAACATTGCACGTGTCTCTAACAGCTTGATGCTTTTCTCTGAAATCCCCTTCAGATTGCAGCATGTGCTGAACTAAAATCTCCTTCACTCTCATTTATATCTAAACCCTGATAAAAACACACAAAAAACTAGTGTAGTTAAGGTGACTTTGTAAATACTCCAACTTCTATCAGAAAACACTGAAGACATACGAAAGATGTTATTGTTTGATGAGAAGCTTGTGCCATGACTTTTATGCAGCACTTTTATACAGCAGAATGTAGATATTTTGTCACAGTTCAGGTTATTGCAAAAGTAAATAAATCACCAGACTTTAAAAAAGTTTTTAATTTGTTCAGTTGTAAAAATGTACTAACAGATCTTTATAAAATTGTCACATGATGCAAGATGGGATTTGTTTCCTTGTTTCTCCCTCTGCTGAGCTATAAAACCACATGAATAAGCAGCTGCTTATACCTTCGTGCTCTGATGCATTGGATGTAAATGACTTTGGCCCCTTGCTGCTTTGACACTAAGCCTATAAATAAACTCCGGAGTACTTCTAGCTTTCCAAGCTCCTTTTCACTTCCTTAGACGCACACACAAACACAGCAGAGTACTCACACCTCCTGCTTCTGTGACAAATGAAATCTGCTGACAAGATTTTTTATGAGGTCAACAGCAAATTCCTTCCATCACCAAAAAGGAGAAAACATGATCCAGAGGTGTTGAGAGGTGTGACGGCTTTTCTCTGAGAAATATTACAAAAACTCTGTTGTTGTTTTAAATTTTTCTTTAGGGTGAGGGGAGTGGTAATTGTCATGGCTGCGTGACGTGAGAGTGAGACAGCAAGGAGTTTGTCATAATGAAACGAAGCCAGACGGTGATCAGGGCACGTAAGGTCAAAGCTGAGGGGGGGGTGAGAGGCCGACAACTCAATTTATTCGTGCTGTCAGCACGCGCTCACCTACAGCAAACAACGGACCTTGAAGTATCAGGGTTTTTCCCACCCGCACTGATGAAACCTGGAAATCAGGTACAATAATAGAAGGAAAAATTAGAAAGTTGTTGCTAGAAAAAACTCTGTTAATCTGTTCAGTTTGGAAATGCTTTATGAGTGTATTTTATTATCTTTGGGTAAAGAAAAACATTATTATTCTTCCTCTACAATCAGAGAACGTTATTTTTCCTCAACCATTACCGACATTTTCCATCCATTTTATCAGAATTGTAAATTTTATGATTAGAAAAGTTTTAAAAACATAAAACTCATGACCACGATTTTTTTCCAGAGAAATGTCATAAAGTGCTTTTTAATTCTAATTTATCAAAAATATTCCCACAAGTTCCAATAGTTTCTGTTCTTATCCTGAAAATAACAAATAAACATATTTTTAATCAATAAGTATTTATTTTTCAGACTAATACCAGCCTCCTTTTCTCTCAGTGACCTTCTTGCTTTGGTTTATACAATAAATGTAGTTTAAATCATTTCAGAAAGATTGTGTTTGAAGCTGAAACCCAGAGTACAAAGAACCAAAGTGATCTTACAGACTCTATTAAGCTGTTCGGTTTGATCAAGCTCATATTTTACTTGAGCACATGTTCAGTTGTGAGAGAATTGTGCTGTTAACATACAAGAAGTTGCTGTTTGTACAAGTTCTCCTCCTTAAAAACGGCAACAGAAATGAATGGAAATGGATAAAAATCCTTTCAGAGGAACATTTTTAACACAAATCCAACGGCTCTGATTCAGCTGAAGTACTTTAAATTATAGTTTTAATTTTATGTACCTTTATTTTGTATGAGTTGCACAGATATCTGAATAAGAAAGTCTATTTGCAGCTTCTATTATATGCAATTAAAAAAGAAAAGTTGTGTGCACAGAAGCACCTGACAGATCTGATCCATTTGCAAGTTTGAGAACAGCTGCATAAACTTTGCAAAATATGTCACATTAAATTATAAACTTATTGCATCTTAAATTTAAAAATAAACTTTAAAATCTACTGGTATGTAGGAATGTTTCTATGCTGAACAAAGATCTATTGTTTTATATATAAAAAAAAGATTCAATAACTCAGATAATCAGTTGTCTTAGTGAACTGATCCATAAAGAGAATGAACTTGACAAAACAGAAAACCAAAAGTGAAAAAAAAATAATGACTTCAAATAAACAGGGAAACCAATTATCTTTAAATTGTTACTGTGACTTTTCATGTAACAAAAATGTAAAAAATACAAATAAAAATAAGCCAAACTCTAATAAAAGGGTTCAGATTTTCTTTTTATGACTCCTTTGAGATACATTGTTCAAAATAAGGGTCCAATGTCCATTTGACACCTTTACAGCTCCAGTCTCACTTCAGCTGAAATGACTTTATTTCATGCCAGTTTAGTCATTGTGGCCCTTAATAAGGTCTACACCTCCACTCAAACTGAAATAAAAGACATGGTAGGCCTCTCTTTGTGTAACACCTTAAAAAAAGACATCTGGACCCTCTTCTGTTGCTCCAGTTTCTCTTCTCATTCAGGGAGACAAAGGGGAGCAGCGTCTGACCATCCAAAAGTCACTCTCCATCACGTTGAGCTGCTGCAGCCTGACAGGAACACAATGAGAAGGATGGAGGTAGCAAGTGCACGAGGGACCCGACTGCTCAATGTTTTAGGAAGGGGGACAGAGTGAAACTGAACTCCTGGCCTCTGGGGAGCTGTTTGTGTCCAGAACTCCCAGTGCAGGCACCAGAAGATGCAGCGGGGACAGATTGTGAAGCGGTGGGTGTGAAACAACAGTTGTTGGATAAATCAGCGCCGAGTTGGAGCTGAACAGTATCACAACGCAGGTAGCTGAGAACAGAGGACGAGCTGACACTTTGTATTAGCATCATAAGAAGCAGCGCCAGCTGTGTGAAACTGAGAAAAAAAAATATAATAAAGCTGTACAGATGTGTTGTTGTTTATATGAATAAACAAAAACAGTTCTAAGGGAGGGGGCAGCACATCCCTCTTCCACTAGGACTTTAATACAAATTTATTTTTTTCAGTCTGACAAAGGGGGATTTTTAGAAAGAGAGTTGTTTTGCTAATACTGGTATAAAAGATGTTTAACTTCCTTTTTTAAAACAGAGTCTTCAACACCAGAAAAAGTTCCTTATCTCAAACAATTAAGATGAAGTATCTATTTTCTCATTATCACACTATTTGTATTCTTTTGTTTTGAGTTGCAAACAGGAACAATTTAGTCCTTTAAAGCAGCACAAAATAACTTTTAAACTTTAAGCTACTGTTATGAAACTTGTCTAAGTGGATACTCACCAAAAAACATGTTCAGCTTCATATTAGACACTCTGGATGCCTCTGGTCCCTCTATGTTACACTTAATAACTTCAGTAATTCGGGTTGATTGAAGTGGTGTTCTGATGATTTATGCTGCCCTGATGAAAAATACCGCCATAGTACGAATAGACAACTTATTTCATGACAAGATGTCATTAGAAGTTTATACAGTCTTCTTGTTTATGGCGAGTGTTTCCTGTTAATTATTTAAACATATTTTTATGATCCTTCCCTGATATTTTCTATATAAAAGCCCTCTGGGTCCTTATCAGCCAATATTGGGTCCTTCTCCTCTGGGTGTGTTCAAACATTTGCCTGTCGCCCTGACGATGCAAAGAAAGTAAAAATAACATCATATTTAGTGTTTCTGTCCTGAGAGAATTTATTTGATAGGTAAAATATAGTATGGAAAAAATAAACAAAAAATAAATAAATCTGTTTATTGAAGTCATGACTATGGAACGGCACATGTGCAGAAGGAATCTGTAGCACGGATCAACAGGTAGCATATTTCAACAGAACACCGGTTCCAGCAACAGCCGTCTGAGACACGGCTGCAGAAAAGTTATTTATTAAAAAATGTAAACATAAAATCAAACTTTAACTGCAACAAGGATGAAGCTGTTCAGGTGGATCATCATGTGATTGGTACCAAACAAATATACTAAATACAAAATTTACACAAATAAAACTTTCTAATTTTTCCTCATTTTATTTTATTAGACATTACAGAGTATGTTTCTCTCTTTCTCTGGACAAAGATCTTAAATATCTTTCATTTCACTTTTCACATGAGTCTCATTTCATTTATTACTTCCTCTGTTATTTAGGATGTTTCAGTGCTGCTGCTCATTGGACATGAAGGAAACAGTTTTTTCTTCCCTTGTAATGAATCTGTTTTAAACACGTGACCTTTTTTTTCTTTGCAAATCAAGTTTTTAAGGTTCAAACTCAGTGTGACAACAAACAACTGCTTTGTCAAGAATGCTAGCCAACACGTCTACACAGAGATTCACACTGAATGAATTTATGTTCACTGAACTAAATTCAGTGCCACAAAAGGAACTACTTTACCTTCATATATCAATTTTTCACAAAAAAATGTGGATTTCTGTTCGATCATGTCAGGCATCAATTTCTGTATTCATCCAGCACCTGAATTCTGTTTTCTGTCTAAATGTATCCAAATTCCCAGTAACGCAGCTCTCACTCACATTATTTTTTGTTTCTGTAGTTGAAAAGTGAATTATTTTTCAATATCTGACTGCGGCTATGCTTTGAAAGCGGCTGCTTGTCAAGGTGTGGTAAAATAGGCCCAGGAAAAAACAAAAACTTCAATCAAAAATAAGAAAATAAGATGCGGACGCAGCAACTAAACTACTAAAAGAAAAAGATGGACTGAATGATGAGTTAGTGAAAACAGCAAACCGAGCAGCAGTGATTGTGGAGTGAGAACGACAGATCAACAGAAAGAAAAAGCAGAACAACGAACACCAGATCAGAACTACTGAACCCAGACACAAAGATTAAACTAAAAACAAATTAATCACTAAACCACTGAAAAAAAAACACAAACAAAAAATCCAAAGAACAAAGAATCAGCTAGAGAATAGAAAACCAAACTGTTGTTGCTTTGAAAGCACAAAGAGTTTGATGTAGTTTTAATAAAATTCTACTTTTAACAAAGCTCAGCAACAACTGACAGAACTTCCCCTCAGGCACGTTAAAGACGACATTCATGCTGTTAGTTCAGCTAAACTTACACGTATCAGAGATCAGATGATCAGAGAAGAACATATAAGGTTTGTCCTAAAAGTTTGTTAGTTTGCAACACTGATACAGTGTTTACTGCTGTCATTCTGAGCTACGCTCACTTCAAGTTCCTCAGTAAAACACACACATTTATGCATTTAGACAAACAGGGTTTCATAAGGTGAAAACTTGTACATAAAAGAGTACACATTCTTGTCACTGGGGGTTTTCCTTTGAGACTTTCTTGTTCCCTTTAGACCAGGTCCGTTTTTATACTTTATGAAGATGAAATAGTAAAATTATGCTACTTTTTAAGGCTAAAACCAGTATTTAAAACGTGATAATAAAAGTGATGGATGGCACTTAATAGAATTAGATTAACCAGCCTTGCTTCTTACCTGATCAACCAGGCCCGAGTCTTTGATAGAATACTTTACAAAGACGTGAGGGCCTGGAGCTGGCGGCCTTAGCCAGTTGAGAGAGAACCAATCACAGAAACCCGGAAGTGACTCAACATATGTGACGCTAAAGCGGATACACACGAGGCGGAAGAAAACAAAAGGTTTAGCGAGCGGAGCCGTAATGGTAGCTACAGAGCCGTAATGTTAGCTACAGAGCCGTAATGGTAGCTACAGAGCCGTAATGGTAGCTACAGAGCCGTAATGGTAGCTACAGAGCCGTAATGGTAGCTACAGAGCCGTAATGGTAGCTACAGAGCCATGTTTAATGGAGGAGAAAAGACGAATATTAATGACAGTTGTCGCTTTTGTGTCAAAAACTTGCTAATACGAGGTGTCATTGCACACTCAGTTCACGTATTTGACCGCCCCAAGCAACCACTGTGCAAACACAGAAGTAAACACTTCATCCACAGCCGAGTCCGCCATGTTGAATGTTGTGCTCTGGGTGGAAAACGCTAGTTCCGTGTTTTCAGGATGACGCACAACAAAGGTGATATGTAATTGGTCCGACCTAAAATTTGACGTGGAAATGATCGAGTGCGGCTCCGGTGTCAGACCCTTCTGCATTTAAACATAATGCAGGAGGATCTGATTGGTCAGGCTACCTTGCTTGCAGGTGCAGTAAGTTAAAATGGTACAAATTTGTACTTTATATCCGTTAGAACACTTAAAGGGGAACTTCTGGCCTCTTAAACACCATTATTGTACTTTTGAGGGAACATTTTAAAAAAGTGTACTTATAGGTAGAAAAATGTTCTTGTCTTATACCTCTGTTTCTGAGAGTGATAGGAAAAGCCCTTGTAGAGTGCAGACCTCCACCAAGCACATCAGTTCCTCCCATATTGTAATTTACACTAAATTCCACAGTGTTTTGACTCTTTTGATGTTTGTTGCAGGTTTATAACATCATTTGTTCTTGTATTGATAAAAAAAAATCTGAAGGTGCTCTATTTTTTGTCTTTTCTGGATCAAAGTTTTTTTTATTATCAGACAGACAAACAATGGAAAACAACTTCCTTAAACATGAAACAAACTCGTGAAGACATAAGTGACGTCACACCAGCACAGTAAATTCATTTCAAAGGGAAGTTATTTCAGGTTTTACTTAAAGTTTGTGTAAAATTTGGACACATTTCCAGATGCCTTCATGAAACATCCTCTTCACCTCTGACCTTTTCTTTAGCTGATTCGTTCCCATTTTATTTTGCATCATTGCTATTTTTGTCATAAAGATCACAAAAATTAGAAGATGCATCACTGAACCTGAACAGGCACCATGAGCCACTGACACAAACTAAATAACTAAATAAGTCGTGCATGCAGGAGAGAGATTTTTGGATGGTCAGGGTTAGAAATAAGTAGATTTTAATGACTAAATATGAATAGTTGTCTTTACACACCATTTTGTAAGCTATTCTCTTCTGATCTAAAAAAAAATCTTTCAGTTTTTTAATTATTCTCCCTTTTTTGTGACTTGATATCTTAAAATTCTAGTAAGGGATAATTTCAAGTCTGTTTTGTTTAATAAAATAGTTTAATCATGTCTCTTTCTTAGTTTTATAACATGATTTGCCACCAAGACCTTCGGTTAAACCCCCCCTGTTTTATGAGGAGGCTCCAGTTCTGTTGTCGCGTCTGTCTCTTTAAATCACGCACTCCTGGAGGTTGGGGAGGATTTGTTGCGGATAGCTGGGAGTGCGCTCCTCCGCTCCGCATGTGCAGCGCTTCATATTCGCTCAAACTGTCGCCGTAACCCGCAACTGGCCGGATCAGAGCGCACGGAGAAAAGGGGCGATTGTTTCTCTTCCGATTGGACTAAATATAACTCAGTCTTTTATTTTCTATCGGCGGGGCATCCTGAGAAGAAGTCGGTGCTCGTGAGTGACCATGCGGGAGGGATGAAGTGATGCTGCTGAGTTTAGTTATTAGGTTTCTCTGGAGGGATGCTGCTGCAGCTGCTGACCCTGCAGCTGATATAGGTGACATCAAAGTTTTTAAGGATTATTTTACACGCTCGAAACATTCCAGCTCTGTATTCAGACTTGTTCAGTTTTCTTTTTTAGGTCAGATTTAGAGTTCACTGAGCGGGATTGGGTTTTAATTGATATACTGAGGCAGAGGAAGGTGAAGGGGCTCCAGACTCCACAGGATTGAGCATCAGAAGAGTTGAGATGAACTTTGGAAATTTCCTGCTTGTGATTACTTTATTCATCACCATCGCTGCAGGTAAATATTTATATTAATTCTGATTTGTTTGCCTTCTCTTCCTCTCTCTCTCTCACACACACAATGAGACGTTCACAGCCCAGATGGAGAGAAGCTCATGATCTTATCCTGTTTTCTGGCCCTCCAGATGGATGGAAATGTTGTTTAGCTGCCTTTCAAACGCGGTTTCTGACTGCCGTGGGAACTGAGCGCATCCCAACAACTAATTGATCACAAAGATAAAAATGTCACACGCGCATTAATTGGCGCGTAATGCTGAAATATCAAGGTTGAATGCCAAGGCAGCAGGGGAGGTCCAAAAAGGCTTCGCTGACGCAAAAAGTCCAACCATCAAACTCTGTCCAGCTGCGCGCACATCAGCACATCGAGCCTCCTCCCCCTGAACATGGAGATTCACCCAGATTATTAAGAAGCATTTAAAAGCTCAGATTTGATTGACATCCACAAAAAGGATTTTAACCCCTCATTTGAACAAATAAGAGCTTAATCCAGACATTAAAAAGAGCTCAAAACATCCATCAGAGTCATTTAAACATAAACAGACTTCATCGTTTCCGAAAATAAAACATAATTTCATTTATTTCAACTAGTAAAGATAAATTAAATTCTACTAAGTATTTACTAGAATGTTCATACACCAGAATGTCCTATTTATGCTTTTAGGAACATAACTGATACTTGAGAAAGTGCACTCAGACATTACATAAAAGCGGCACTCAAGATGCTGCAGCGCCCTCTTGACGTGGATGACGTGTATTACAGCTCAACAGTAAACACAAAAGGCTGCAAAGAACAACACATTAAAAAAAAACCTTTTGAACACTCTTAAAGAAAAATAACTAAACAGAAACTGAATATAATTAAAAACAACAAGTACAGACATGTAAATGATGATTAAAGAGTATGTATGAGTGAGTCAGGCTCTGAGAGTATTTTCACTTTTTCCCAAATATTTATAAATCTTCATTTACAAACATAATTACTTGTTTTTATTTTATTACAATATTGGTTCTGCAGAGAATGTTGCTTTATCACTGACAATTGCTACTAGAATTAAGAGCTGTACTGTACTTTTCAGTGTGAGTTGTGGTGAACAAGTGCATGTAGTCTTATTGTTGGTGTATTCAGAGTAGAGATGGAGTTGTAGTGTTCCACAGACTCTGTGGAAAAAGGATTTAAAAAAACAAAACAAAAGACAAATGTAGTTTTAAGATCAACTTGTTGAGATTTTGTCCACTAGCAGTGCTGTAGATTCATGTTTTACACAGAATTTATTGCTTTAGCAACACCTCAGTCATTTGGTTCAACTCTAAACTGAATTTGTGGAAAATTCTTCTATGGTCATAAAATTTGAGAAATACACCCAAATGACAGGTTACAATTTGAATGAACTTGTAAAATAAACATGAGTACAATCAGTCTATTTACAAGTTTTAGAGGACTGAGATGTTTTCATCTAATGACACAACCTTGAGTGGTTGCACCATATTCAGCCCTCCTAATGCCATCCAAGGTTATTATCATCAACAAACCAACACAGGCCGCAAGGAAGACGACAACCGTGAGACAATGCAGGGTTTTAACACTGTCTTTTCAAAAGGAGAAAAGAATCTCCTCTATAGATAAAACAGTTATACACATTCAGCAACTTTATTAACAACCTCATATTTCTGCCTCTTTTAGCTTTGTTTTGATCTCCAACAGTTCTGAGGATAAATAAAGTCGCTGTCTCCATTTCTGCTAAATGCTTTGGTGTAATTCCCAAGCAAGATGCCATCATTATGTGCTTGCTGATTTGTGCTGGGCAGGCACCAAATAATAGGATTTTTAAAGTAAACGAACCAAAGCATTAAAACTGTGAGCAATAAAAGCCAAAACAACGAGTGTCGAGAAACTAGAAAAGATCTGCAGCACTACATGAATTCTCTGAAAGAGAAAACCAACTCCTGATCTTTTGTTTTTCCAGATCACCAGAAAATATATTTTATTTTTATCGACTATAAACACGTATGTAGCAGGTTTATAAGCGTGACTCTGATGTCCATCTCCGTTAGATATAAACCTATGGTGCCTCTCAGCATTAAGGGGCACTTTTCAACACCATCTGCCTACATCCATTACTGTGTGGTGAGTGGCAATCTCCTCTCCTGCTCACCTCTCTTATTGTGCACATCAGTAATGTGTGTAATTTGCATCAAGCACTTGTAAGAAGTGGTTTGGAAGCAGCCTGAAGACCTCTGCTGGAGCTCTGATGAGCCACCGACACATTTAATCCAGTCAAAATGTGACGGTTGCAGCAGGAAGTCAAGGCTTTGTTTATGTTGATGCTTTGTCAATCAGTTCCTCTGTGTGGGTCTGAAGACACATCTGTGTGAAAATAACAATCTCCTTCACTTTCAGACCCACACAAACACGTCTCAATTAACAGAACTGAGAAAAAAAGAAAGAAAAAACAGTCTAATTGAAGCGTTATGTTGTGAGCTGGATTCAGACTCAGCTGCTGTGGAACTAATCGATCCTAAACAATCGTAAGCAGGTGATTTGTGTCCGTTCTGTCCCTGTGGTCGATACGTGACTGCTGGTTCCCTGTAGCTGCGTGTGGACGATGAAACCACTGCAGATGTTGGATTCATACAGTGGGGCAAACAAGTATTTAGTCAGCCACCAATTGTGTAAGTTCTCCCACTTAAAAAGATCAGAGAGGCCTGTAATTTTCATCATAGGTATACCTCAACTATGAGAGACAAAATGAGGAAAAAAAATCCAGAAAATCACATTGTCTGATTTTTAAAGAATTTATTTGCAAATTATGGTGGAAAATAAGTATTTGGTCACCTACAAACAAGTAAGATTTCTGGCTTTCACAGACCTGTAACTTCTTTAAGAGGCTCCTCGGTCCTCCACTCGTTACCTGTATTAATGGCACCTGTGTGAACTCATTATCAGTATAAAAGACACCTGTCCACAACCTCAAACAGTCACGCTCCAAACTCCACTATGGCCAAGACCAAAGAGCTGTCAAAGGACACCAGAAACAAAATTGTAGACCTTCACCAGGCTGGGAAGACAGAATCTGCAATAGGTAAGCAGCTTGGTGTGAAGAAATCAACTGTGGGAGCAATTATTAGAAAATGGAAGACATACAAGACCACTGATAATCTCCCTCGATCTGGGGCTCCACGCAAGATCTCACCCCGTGGGGTCAAAATGATCACAAGAACGGTGAGCAAAAATCCCAGAACCACACGGAGGGACCTAGTGAATGACCTGCAGAGAGCTGGGACCAAAGTAACAAAGGCTACCATCAGTAACACACTACGCCACCAGGGACTCAAATCCTGCAGTGCCAGACGTGTCCCCCTGCTGAAGCCAGGACACGTCCAGGCCCGTCTGCGGTTTGCTAGAGAGCATTTGGATGATCCAGAAGAGGATTGGGAGAACATCATATGGTCAGATGAAACCAAAATAGAACTTTTTGGTAGAAACTCAACTTGTCGTGTTTGGAGGGGAAAGAATGCTGAGTTGGATCCAAAGAACACCATACCTACTGTAAAGCATGGGGGTGGAAACATCATGCTTTGGGGCTGTTTTTCTGCAAGGGGACCAGGACGACTGATCCGTGTAAAGGAAAGAATGAATGGGGCCATGTATCGTAAGATTTTGAGTGAAAACCTCCTTCCATCAGCAAGGGCATTGAAAATGAGACGTGGCTGGGTCTTTCAGCATGACAATGATCCCAAACACACCGCCCGGGCAACGAAGGAGTGGCTTCGTAAGAAGCATTTCAAGGTCCTGGAGTGGCCTAGCCAGTCTCCAGATCTCAACCCCATAGAAAATCTCTGGAGGGAGTTGAAAGTCCGTGTTGCCCAGCGTCAGCCCCAAAACATCACTGCTCTAGAGGAGATCTGCATGGAGGAATGGGCCAAAATACCAGCAACAGTGTGTGAAAACATTTTTGAAGACTTACAGAAAACGTTTGACCTCTGTCATTGCCAACAAAGGCTATATAACAAAGTATTGAGATTAACTTTTGTTATTGACCAAATACTTATTTTCCACCATAATTTGCAAATAAATTCTTTAAAAATCAGACAATGTGATTTTCTGGATTTTTTTTCCTCATTTGTCTCTCATAGTTGAGGTATACCTATGATGAAAATTACAGGCCTCTCTGATCTTTTTAAGTGGGAGAACTTACACAATTGGTGGCTGACTAAATACTTTTTTGCCCCACTGTATCTAATGTGGCTCATCCTTGAGTCACGCTCCTGGATGTTGATGACTTCTGGTACTGTGGCTGATGACATCATTTAGAGGTTAGATGATGATGGATGACGGGTACAGTCACATCCAAACAGCCAGGATTCTTATCATCAGACTGACGTCAGAATAAATGCTTTGAAACAAAGTTTGCTGCTTTACATGATCACCCTCCCTTTTTCTCAGCAATTACTTGGCAATGTCACAAGAACTTTTCGAATGTTTTTGGCCTTTTCAAATATGTAAATGAGCTGAAACTGGGGGGGAAAAAAAGCAGCAGACAGCTCTTACAGGCAGGCTGCCAGCCTGCTCCTTCTGTCTCTCTTAACTTGCATGAAAAGTTGGACTTAAAGCTTTGTGTGTTTTTTTTCTCCTGATATGAAGCTGTGCACTCAGACAGATCCAGGTTCTTGTGTTTGTGTGACTTGGCAGTTGCTGAAAGGCAGAGACATCTAAAGGGAAACGGGACATCCCCTTTGTGGCTGCCATGTTTTAACAAATTAGCGTATCAGAGGACACTTCTACCCCTCGGGAGGATACAGGGTTAATATTTGTAAATACTAATTAATGAACGCCACACTCAGACCCACCCACCCCCCCCAATTATGTAATGCCACAGCTAGGAGCCAACAAACGCCAGATACGGCCTGAATCAACAGTTCCTCGCCCTTCTTCTGTTGAGCGTTCAATGAGGCAGAAATGAGGAGGCGCCGTGAGCAAACATGTGGGCGTGTGTCAGCGTGTGCAATTAGGACCAATGCAATAACTTGTCTATCAGAACTGCATGTGGTGCTAATGGGCTTTCATTTAACTGAGCTTCCTCTTTTTTTCTATTCTAATCTTTTCAAATTCTTTTGTAAATGAATGAAGAAATTGTCACAGATCAGTTTCGGTTATTTCAAGTTGTGGATCTAATCATCATCACGCACACAATCAGACCACAACGGGCTGAATTTGTCTTTAAAATGAATTCTTCTAGCTGAAAGTAAGAGTGACACTCACACAAGCAGTTTCATAAATGTGGTAAAGTCCGTCACCTGAGGAGGTCAGAGTGAAAACAACATGATGTGATGATGAACCAAGCATCAGTTAATCTGCAGTTCACTCTCTCTCTCTTTGAGGCTTTGCAGGGATTTTCAGCTCACGGTGTGTGTGTGTGTGTGTCCTGGGAATAATTACCACTTTTGTGCTGTCATCAGTAAAAACATGGGAAAAAAAAACAGTAAAGGATCTGAGGATTGTAGCAAGTGGCAGATATTTCCCCCTGGATGAAACAGAGACCAACAAAAAACGGTTTTAAATTAAACTCAACAGCCAGTGGGATTATCAAAGATTTTGATTAGGATTCTTTCAAAATATCCATCTTGTTTTTTTGTCTTTTGAGAGATTTTTAAAAATATTTTTACAATTAGAATTTCTCAGTCTTTGTTTGTCTTTATTTTTGTTGATACTCGTCTCAATTCAGTTTCCACAAGTCACAAGTGTGAGAATTAAAAGACAGTGCGTGACCCCTGAAACTAAAGTGAGACTACTTAGAAACAAAAAAGAGACTCTGACATTCTGTATGATAAACAAATTAAGAAAAAAAAACAATAAACTTAAATAAAAATGCACAAATGTTATGAAGTATCATAAATATTAAATCTGTGACATATTCTGAGAATTATTTCATGCATCTTCGTCGCAGCTCAGTGAGACACTTTTGCTAATCCATCCACATCTTTAGAGTTTATTGTTTCATATTTTCCTTTTGTTTGTTTATTGTCTGATCATTGATATATTGTTTTGTTCCTGCATTACTGAACTTCCTTTGGAGAGTTTCTGGATTCCTTGTCCACACTGCTTCTGGTCACGTTCTTTGAAAAATCTTCTTAATACCATTTCCACAAGTGATTCTGCTTTTAGACTGAACTTCTTTAAATGCATTGCGTGTAAACAGGTGGCTCTTTTCTTAGAAATATGTCTATATATTAAAAGTCTCTTGATGAAAGAAATCAGTGAAATTCAATCTGATTTATTTCATTTTATACAACAAACTCTGAGTTAGAGAAATACTCTAAATTACATTGTGTGGGGTAAAAATGACAAAAATCATCAAACATTATGTAGAAGATGGAAATATACAGTATATATATGTATATATTTGTTTGTATTCTGGTTAAATTGACTGTATTTTTCATGAAAAGCACCTTCTGCACTGACAGCCTTGAAAGCTTAGAGAGTTTGGAAGAATATCACAATCTCTCTCCGTTTGTACAACAGCTCAAGGTTGACTGCCATTCACTCTTATAGCTTATCATAATTCAATTTTTTCCTCCTCTCACGAGTGCTGGAAGTTACGTGTGAAAGGATTCGTCCTCTAACTTCTCAACACACAATGAAGTTTGCAGGAGTTAAATGAGGACTTTTGTACTCAGATGTTTAATTAAATGATCCAGACGATGTAGCTGCACATGTTCACTGAAGAGCATCAGTGTTTTACTTCTCTAGATTCTTCAAACGTCTCTGAGTTTTGTGATTCAAAAACAACAGATCAGTGAAATTGAGCAGTTTTTGAACTGCATTTATGCAAAATCCCTTTTTTTGTTTTTCTGTTTGTATAATTTGTTCTAAAAGTCATCTGCTTGTTCATCCATTCTAAAATTGAACTCATTTCACAGCAGAATGTGAAACTTGTTGGTTTTTTTCAGACAAATAAAGTCAAATTCTAAATTCCCACAGGATGTGAGATATCTCTGAGGGCCCGTTTCAGGCTCTAATGGGCCGTGCTCTTGATCCGACTAAACACATACGTACCTACACAGAGATCCACATCATCGCCTGTGACATTTATTTCTCCGTGACACTTACAGGGTTGACAGAGTTTCTTTTTAGCTGAAAGGTGCTTTCAAGTGCTGCACCACAATCTTCCTGTCATGAACCAAACATTACTGTGAAAATATTCCTTCTCACAAAGAAAATGTGTTTCTGCCGTGAGCAAAGTGGCAGAGACTTTTTTACTGATTGCACACTTGTCACCAGAGCAGGTTGTTGCTTGTCACTTTGGTCACCTCAAGCTGTTTGTAATTCATTTCTCTCCCTTTTTTTTTAAAGAAAAGACTATTTTCTCTGTAATACATCAATATTGTGCCTGTTGTGTGATGCCTATATGTAGTAAGTGTTCATTGACCCATTAAGAATTAAGCTTATGAGATGCACCATTTCTGCATATTCAGAGGCATCAAAGTAGCTTTTGAAATGTTCAAAGGCAGCTATTGTCTCCTTCAACTCATCAAATGTAATTTATGCACAAAAATTACTCATGGTAATATTTTCACCTCTTCAAGTCAGCTGAAAGCAGCAAGGACTTAACATGACTTGTTTACACACACACAGCTGAACCACAAAACAAAGCGCCTCAACGACTGCAGTTAAAATAATATTAAAGCATTAAAATTACCTGCTCATAATGGTTGATGGCATTGTTAATCGCAGATTAATGGCTTTACTGGGCATTTGCTATGATGAAGTGAGAATTAAGGTTAGCCTCAATACAGAGTTTTAAATGTTAAACCATTTTTCATTTTAATTTAATAGTTTGCGGACCTTAAATATTAGGACATTTAGGAAAATCAAAAATCTCGGCCTCAAGGCAGGTTTCCCCAGGTTATTACTATTCCTTAAAATGTTCAAATCTCACTACATACTTCAGCTTAATGGATCACATATGATTTTTTTTTTTGTGTGAAAACAGCTGGTGGGAAACACAACCAGTAATTTCTATTGTAGTTTTAAGAAATTTCAGTTGTGATCTCACAAAATATACTAAATATGGAAAAAAAATCAATCAATCAAAGAAGAACTCTGACAGGTAACCTGTAAAACAGTCAAGAACATGTAAAAACATTGTGATTTTGGAGTATTTAACAGCGACTGTGTCATTTAATACTGATGGAAGATTAAATATAGAAATGAAAGCAGAGTGATTATTGCACACAGATTTGTCAGGATATGAAACATTACAGGGGCAGAACAGTTCACAGAACTTTTTTTCTAAAGTCACATTTCAGTGCGTAGGAATGTAACGATACCACATTTTTCCAACTGACACCGAAACTTGGATCTGAGTACTTTCCAATACCAAATACCAATCCTGATACTTCTACCACACAAAAAAATGCAACAAATTGGAAGATAGGTTTTATTTTCTTCTCTACTTGTTACAACAAATGATGATGAACTGGACACAAAAATAAAATATTAATAAAAATGACCAAAAAAAAAAACTTTTCAAATGAAAAATAAACATTTCCTGTGAAATTATTGCAGAGTTTCCACATTTTAAGTATCGGTTAACTAACTGATATCGATACGAGTACATTAGAATGGTATCGATACCAGTATCGGTATCGGTTCATCCCTAGTAGAATTTGTGCTTTTTGGTCTCTGTCCTCCATCCAGATACTGTCTAAATGTCTATATTAAATAATATTTTTATGCTTTTCAAACTAAAGATTTTATAGTAAGTTTTTGTTAACGTGTCATTGGGAAGTAATTTAATGAAAGTCACAGATTAAGAACATTCAACAGTTTGACACAATTTCCACTTGCCATGAGTTTGAAAACAGCGGCGGTACACAAAGTAACGGATGACTTTGGTGAAACTTTGTCTAAAAAAAATGCCCTCTTGGCTTCGACATAAAGATGTAAAATTGAAGTGGAGCCCTGGGGAGTTTCTCCGGAGCTGTGCTGTCATTGGCTGTGACAGTGAAGCCAAACTCTGTTCATCACATGACCCCAAAATTCAGACTGGAAACTTTTCTCTGAGTGTCACAGACGTTGTGAAATGCATTCTTTGTATTATCCATGTGTGGCCCATTTGCTCCAGTTACATTTTGAAAGTCTAGAAAAGCTGTATGAATATTTTATTTGGTCTCATTCGAGTGCACTCGGTCTGCTGGATGCCACACTTTATGGACTTAAATTTATAAAGGTGCCTGAGGCGTTTATACATCTCATCAACCCCTGAGAGTTTTAAATCTAAACAACTGAGTTTATTAAATGTAATCTGTTAGAAAATGGATGTGTATTTGGAAAGTATTCACTGTGCGGGATAAATATATTAAAGGGTTTGATTTAGTTGCGTTGTGGGAAGTGTTGGTGTGCGTTTTATCACATCACTGAGATGCAGAGACTCGTTTTTGTGGACAAACAATAAAACATGAACGTACCGTATGCACACACTCTGCAGTTTCACACACACTGTGTTGAAATATGATCTAAAAGAAATCAGATAATGATAACCTAAGGGATTATCTTACAGGCCCTAAATTCAGGCATGTCGGCTTTTGTTAAACACAGTGTGTTTTTTACACCACGATGCCCTCAAGGTGCTATGGCACATTTTAATGGCCCGATTAGTATTCATCCTCATTCTGCATTACTGTTTCCAGCTGTCCCAGGAGTCGGAGCACTGTGCACTCTGTAGATGTTTACTTCAGGTTTATGCCCTGATGGGGGGACCGCTGGTCCACGTGGATCAAATCAGTCCTTGAAAAGGCATAAATCTGCTTAAAGCAAAAGTGCAGTTTTATCTTGATTCCTCGGCCTTAAGTATAATTTAATGGCTGCATGTGTGTCATTAGGTTACTCCCGACTGGAGGATTTTGATTTAGTCTGGATCATGTGCCGACTTTAATGCCTCAGACGCAGCAGCTTAATAATCAATGGTACAGGGATCATTTTGTTTCCCCCATTTTTTAAAGAGAAAGTGAGAGTCAGACCATCTGCTCCTCAGACCTAAAAGCAGCAGCATTTTGAATTATTCATTTCTCTGACTGTAACACATTGTTGGAGACATTTGGTCGTGCTCTAAGAGCTTACCTCAGGTCTCGAGGCGGTGCGCCTTTCCCTCACAGCCAAGCAAAAATAGTAATGGATCCCCAGGGAGTCGGATATAGAACTTATCTATATCTTTCTGCCAAGCACATGCTCTCTTTTTTCGGTCTTTCTCCTATTAAATTCTGAGATTTCTGTATCTTATTCTCATCTTGACACTAAGTATCATCTCTACATCTGCAGCAGTCCTGACAGACATGGAGATTTGCTATTACCAAATCATATGAGTGATTATTTTCTCACTGCAGGTTGTCTTCAGTAAAATGCATGATCTGCCTTTCTATGTAAAAGTTATAGGAAGAACAAAAATTTATCTAGAAATTTGATGTAGATCACTTTTATTTTTGGTTTTCTGAATGGCATGTAGTCAGCTGGATTGATTATATCTGCTTTTGCTGGTGTTTTCAGGGTCTCGAGCTCGGTTCGAAGACAGCACTCCGCGGATCGTGGAAGACCCCTCGGATTTGATCGTCTCCAAGGGGGAGCCTGCAACTCTCAACTGCAAGGCAGAGGGCCGACCCACTCCCAACATAGAGTGGTACAAAGATGGAGAGCGAGTAGAGACGGACAAGGACGACCCGCGTTCTCATCGGATGCTCCTGCCGAGCGGCTCCCTCTTCTTTCTGCGCATCGTTCACGGACGCCGGAGCAAACCGGATGAGGGTATCTACACCTGTGTGGCCCGTAACTACCTCGGAGAGGCCATTAGTCGAAATGCTTCACTGGAAGTTGCGAGTAAGTCTCTGTACCGCTGAGAGTTGCTGTAGTAATGTACTGTGTTGCACTAGCGTGATTTACAGCTTTGATTTTGTTTCATAACGCTGAGAAACAATCACATGGAGGTAGAAACATGTTGTTTGGACCCGTGGATAGATTTGCACCTAATTTTAGACTTAGTGGAGATGATGATACATTAGGTGTGATTGTGTAGTGTGTTTGCATGTGATGAGTTGAGTTAGCTCTTATAGGTGTCCAAAGGAAATAAGGAAATATTAGTTGGATGAATGGATGTTTAATTACTTAATTTTGTGTGCTTATTTTGTTTCCATCCATCTTTTCATAAGCTACACATATCTGTTACTCATCTGTTTTCTCTCACTAATCAGCCACCCCAACATATACTGTACCCCTAAGTTTTTCTGCCCAGCTGTCAGTTATTGCACAACTTTCATTATTATTCTCTGAGATGCGTTTGAGCCTTTTAAATTGTGTTTAACTGCCGTGTAAATAGAAATAGTTACATCAGAGCAATCTGAACTACAGTATTGGTCCATTGAAAACTCCACATGATGACAAGGTGATTCACAGTTTCACCTGCACTGTCTGCAGTTCTGTAAAGCTTGTTTAAAATACTTGCATTTATTTATTTTAGTTAGTTCCAGTTACATCAGATATGAACAAAAAATAGAGAGCATGTAAAAAAGTTACATTTTTTTCAATTACATTCTTTTTTGTTCCATTTGCATCTAAACTATCTTTAAATTGAGTTATTGTTGCACATAATATGATTAAAATTTTAACTTTTGTGTTCAATTTAACCTTTCAATTGGTATCATCTTTTTTTCCCTTATTAACCAAAGATTTGTTGTATTCCATAAATAATGAATGAATTAAACATTGTGAAATGTATTTAATTAAAAATGCTTCTTTATGAAAACACAAGGGTGGATTACTCTCTAAACCTTTTCATCTTCAAAGCACATTTTCTATACCTGCTTGTCCCTCTGCAGTGTCATGGGGAGCTGGTTTCTGTTTCCAAGAGTCTAGCTTAAACATGCACATCACTCGACTGCACAGAACTGAAAAAAAAAAACATTACATGTACAATAAGCGTGATGACATGCTCAAAATGTGGTTTTCAGAACTTCAAGTGTGACCAGAAGTCAACTTGGAAATGAGATGCAGCAATTTTACCAACTGTCAGCTTACAGAGAACTATGTTGAGGAGAAATATGACTGGAAATTGGAAATAAGGGAAGATGTAGTTAAATACTACTAAAAGGAAGAGAGAGTGAAAATGACATGAAGAATTGCAGCAGCTGACCCCTTTCAAACATCTGCCTTTTAACGTCCAGATTGATGTTTTCTTCACCGACACTTGGTCAACTTTAATCAGGAATTAATCAGGATTCGGAAAATGTGTGTAAAAATCTCTGATCAGTTCAGTTGGACCAGCCGAATCAGCTTCTGTTGTCAACATGTTGTCTGACGAGTACGGTGGGAAACCGTGAGCAATCTCATATGTCTCATATGCCCCCCCTGCTAATTGTGCGGGCTCGGCTTGACCCCGGGCTAAACCGCAGCACTGCTTGGCATGAGGAAATGGATTAGTCAGTGAGTTGATTAGGAGGAAGGAGCAAAACAGATTAGCAAAGTCGAACTGTCCTCGTTAAAAACACAAAACAGCAATTTGAGCCCAGCCTTATCTTCCGCCACGCTGAGGCTTCCTTACTGGCACCGAGTGTGTTTACATGGCTGGCTGATCTCAACGGCAGCTGTGTCCAAAAAATAAAGACAGACTCCTCAGATATAATATATATTGGAGCCACAAGCAGCTGCAGCTCATGCGGATATAATACTCATACTGTCATTTGGGCTCTTTGGAATGGTTGATAATGAAATTGAGCTTTGTGTCCTGCTGCAGATTACAGCACACTGATCTGGACAGAGGGATAATTCACCTGCAGGCACACACTGACTAACAGTATTAATAACTGCCTGTTCTGTTTTTGTTTTGTTCTGCCTGCAGCCAGATGGGGCAGATGCTAAGACACCACAGTGGTGGTCCTGAAGCCCCCCGTCCCCTCGGTGTGAGCTTGTGCTGACTGCGGGGTAAATAGTGACCCAACTGTGGCAGACAGGTTGGAGGGGAGAGTATGCTGCGTTAATGAGCGCCAGCTTTAAGCTGGTGGTCCTGCAGAAACGTGTTTTGACTATGTGTGAGGTGAGGTTCTGAGAAACAACAGGTGGGAAGAGAAAGAGCTATAAACTCCCACTGAGCAGTAATTAATACCAATGCATCTGCTGGACGGTTCCAGCTCAGAGGAGGGATCAGGGGAGCTGACTCTAACCTGGTTTTAACAACATGAGTAACTCATTCCTGCCAGTGAGTGGTGCATAATTCATTAGGCTGCATGACTAAGACTTTTACACTGCCACACACTTCGCTGCACTCAGATTCTTTTGTTCTAATTATTGCAGAAAATAGGGCTTATTCCAGTTAACTGCAGGGTGTTCTGTGTAACTGCAGATTACAGAAGCCACATGTTGAGAGGTTTTCATGTGGAATTTGGGGCATTCTTTATCTATTTTTAGCACAGATACTTAGATTTTTTGAAAACTACAAGTAAAAAAACAAAAAGAGGTTGTTATTCTAGTGTCCAGTGAAATAAAAGACAAACATTTTTACTGTTGGATCACAAACTCAGGATCATCAAAACTAAACTGGTTTCAGTTTCTTTTTCAATTCCACCTCTTGCTGCTTTCTAGCTGAAGAAATCTGATAGTTCTCCATGACTGATCCTATATTTGGATTAGGGTGAGGCGACGTGGTGATGTTAGCTGGTGAAGAATTAGAACGTGTTAAGAATCTGCCAGGGCAGAGAGATCATGGTGTCATCTGTGGGACACATTCCATCCACTGCAAGTTGCACAAACTGATTTGAATTAGTGAAAAACAATTTGACTGAACTGTTATTTTGAACAGATGTCTGACCAAAACTCAGAAATTCTCTGTACTTTTGTTTTTATTTCTCTGCATGTTGTTTTTTTACCCATTTACATCACGTGCAAACATGCAGCTGGTTCCAGCACAAATTCAGTTATTAGTTATTTAATGCTTCATGAATGTAGGTGAGTCTTTCTGGAGAAAAACAAAAGTATGCATTTTATCCTAGACATAAGAGTGAATATATGCAGGTGAGATTAAAAAAAAGAAAGAAATAAGATAAGATATAATAATAAATAAGATTAAAAATCACAGTTATATTTTTTCTCAAAAATATATAGACAGACAGAAATGTTTCCATGTTTTCCTTTTTGTAAATTGCAAATTTACCTAACTTTTTGCTTTTTTAGATCTGATTTTTTTTTTTTCAAAAGCTTCTTAACAATAAATAATAAATGGTAGCGTGGCTGTGGTGTAGGACCTAAATGTGCAGGCAGCAGACATCTAAAAGCCAAAATGAGTTTTTAATGAACAAAACTTGACAAAAATGAGCTCAGACATGAAACATGGATGCAGGAGGATCTGACGAAGAACTGTGACCAAAAACGGGACATATATACTGTGGGGCTTGATTACTGGCATGAGAACCTGGTGTGTGATTACAAATGAAAAGCAGGTGTGAGTGCTTAACAAGGGAAACTGAAGACAACAACGTTACTAAAACCAAGACTGAATGAAAACGCAAGTTACAAGTTACAACTGACAGGAAGAAAAATCCATTGACCAATGAAAACTATGACCAAGTTACAAAATTAAACATAACAGAGGGGGAACTGCCTGTAAACAAATCAGTACTGTGAACACGAGAGTAAACCATAAACATAATGCAGAAAAAGCCAGAAGAAGATCAAAGCTGATTAATGATTATATGCCAACACAGATTAATGAATTAAACTAAAACTCAAAACAAAAACACAGGCGCTTCTGGAATTATAATCACTCAGACCAATAAACAAACAAAACACAAGACCCCTGAATCATGACACAATATAGACCAGCATGTTTTGGGAATGAACAATGTTTGAACACAACTTCTCGTACGCCTTGTTTGGATTCATGTAATCTCAGTAATCCAGCACCAGCCAGCAGAGTGTTACTGAAAACTAACATTTGCAAAAAGCTACTAAAACTCCCTCCAACTTAAAGGCTGGTTTCTTTTTGCCTCTTTTCCACTGGCATCTACTCAGTCCACCCCACTTCCCCCATCTCAGCCTAACACCACATATTGTCTTGAGTATCCATTGGGTTCACAGAAGTGAGGGCGAAGGTGTGGAGGAGGGTGGGGTTTCGATTTGCAAGCGGCTCGTAATACAGAAAGTAGTCCGACACAGAAAACGCAGCAGCACGGCAGGAAGCTTCCCGAGCCCAGTTTCAGAAAAACACCCAGGATTTTTTCAAAGTGTTTCTAGTGGGACAGCCACACCAATCAGAGGGCAGCAGTGACGGGGTGGGGGTACTAGCATCATCAACTATCCTAGCCAATCACTGCACAACAGACACCGCGGCCTGACTCAGCCCAACTCGTACGACCTCCAGAAGTGGAATGAAAAAAACATGGCACAGCTACGAAAATGGATAATGGGAGTGCTCTCAAAAAGAGTCATGCGGTGCGGTGTGGCGCTGAGTTGTGGCATTTGTTTTCGCATCACCTGTATTGATTTCTGATGGATATTTGTATTTGCACAGACGTGTCAGGCCGTGCACATCCACAAGATCTTTTTTTTCTCTGTAAATCTGGTGCCACTCCAAGACGAACAGACGGTAATGATGAAACAAACAAAACAAAAAGCTATAGTTAGCTAATTTTCTAGCATATCTCAGCCAATAGTGTAAAAAAAAAAACAGAAAGAAAAAATATATATATATATCTTTTTTTGGGGTGTATTTGCTTCGAGCACCAACCAGCGTTGCCAGATCCAAACAAACAACCTTCCACTGTAAGATAAATTAAACCCAGATATACAGTACTGACCTGATTATGCAGCTTTTTAAATCTTAAGTTTATTTGTTTACAGATTGCCTTAATTCTGCAATCGTATCGTTAAATGACTTCACTGAGTTGTCAACACTCATTTAATGACGACAAACTGTTTATTACAACACACAGCCTTTTATCTCCCTCCTCAACTTTGTTGTAAACATATTGTTTGCTTCCTGTTTGTTCCTCGGAAAACAGAAAAAGTGGGAGATAAATAACGCATAAAAGGTTAAATTCACATTTAAATCAAGCTCAGACGAACAACTAGAAGTACGGAACAAGTCTTAAAAAATAGTGCCCAATAAATGCATGTGACTTTTCAACAAAAACAAAACAAAAAATACAGAAAAAAAATAAATCCTAAGTTTTATTTTTACAATAACTGGATCTGAATTCTACTTCTGCTACCATCAATTGTTTTTAAATACACATTTACAATGCTTTTATTTTAATTTTCAAGGCTATTTTTTTATTTTCAGCTGTCATTATTTTAGCTTCTAGAATTAAAAGGAAATCAAGTCAAAACAATGATTTCATCTTTGAGTCGTGACTTTTGAAGCATGAAAACAGAATTCCTTAAAACGGTTTAAGAACCAGGATGTATATTCGTTCACTTCAGGCAATTTTCTGCACATTTGCAGGTCAAGGATTGCTTTTTATGCTCGATTGCATTTTGTGTTTTCCAAAGTGCATGAGTTTTGTGTGTGCACGTGGAAGTGTGTGTGTGCTTTTTTAAAGTCATTGTCTCTCTGTTGTAAAGTGTGCCATAGGAAGTGTCTTCCATTGCTCAGAAATGCCAGCAGCAATCATTATTCTGTCTTTTTTTTTTTGTCCTTGCTTTTCACTGTCGGCTGCAAGTAACCGGCTGACTTGCTTGACTGTTGTGAAACCAGAATAATGAGCCGGTGGGAGTGGACTGAAATCCATTCCCTCGTTTTGGGATCTTTTTTTTGAAGGAGAAGGGGGGAAAACGCTAGTAGTGCCTGTCTGAATTTCAAAATCATGAATGTGAATATCTGTCTGTTTCTCAGAGCAGACAGTCACATGATGTGGAAGGATAAAAGTAAAATAGGACAAATAAAAAAAAAATACTTGCCTAAAAGGCTTAAGAGCCAGATGTTCCTCTTTCTCCTGATGAGGGATTATGAAGGAGGCAAAGTTCTGGAGGGAGGATTTTCTGTCTTTTTCTGCTTTGTGTTCTCATTTCACTTTAAAGATGCTGCAGGTTTGTATGATAAACTTGTTTTTTATACGTTTTTTCTATATGCAGATGAGAAAATCATCTCCGTCACAGATGCTCATCACGGCTCGTTAATAGTTGAGCTTCTGCAGGATTTGTTTATAATTAAAATAGAATTAATTTTGAAATGTGGAGGAACTTTTGATCAAGTTTCTCTCTTAAATGCTTTTCACCCTGGAGTGGTTTAACATCTTCCATCAATGCGATCAGACAACGGGTGGATTACAGAAATCTCTCTTCTGTGTTGGCAAAAGCCTCCATTAGCCATGACGGGGCAGTTTCATGACAATGGGATTAGATCACCTCTCTAACTGGTTTAGCACTCTTGATACAAAAGAACAACTGAAGCAAAGCTGCCGGGTCAGTTCAGATTAAAAAAAACAACAACTTCTGATAGCTTTCCGTCTGTTCTCGTGTTATAAACAGTCTTTGTACTCGAGGAGTGACCAGTATCCTCTAAATTATGATCCACTTTGAGGAAATTTCCATTAATAATGAGTATTGTTTCCAAATTAATGCTCTTATTTTAAGTACATTTTTATTGTACTTATTTGAAATTTGCAGTGAACTTTGAGATGGATCAGAATTTGCCAGAAAAAACTTGTTTGTTGTTGTTCATTTTGCTGGTCGAGGATATTTGTTTTCCTTTATTTTCATGTGTTTGGTGATCAGTGTGAAGTGGTGTGCTCATATGCTGGTGGTGAAGTTATAGCTCAGACATGGTCACAGTTTCCACTTTGTTATCCCTTCAAAATAAAGCGACAATGCTGAAAATTTAGGATCCCATTAGATTGTTTTTTTAGCTGGTGTATTGCTGAAGAATGCACCTCATGCTGGTTTTACACAAAATCTTAATTTTTATGTCATATCCTGGTTGTCTCAGTGTGTTGCTTTTAGGGGCTTCACTCAGTCTGTGAACTAACTACACACAACATGCAAAAAACAAACACAATTTCCATGACAATAATCTGTTTTTCTCAGCAATGTTCTTAAAAAAACACTAACAGATGGCCTTTTTGCTGCATATAGCTCCTGTGCTAAATACTATACAATAGAGATAAATATTGGTTAGAAATCAAGTGATGAATATTGTGGGGGAGATTAAATCTCCTAATCTGTATATCCCTGAAATATTAAAGTCATAAAAATGAACAAGTGATCCGAGAACTGATGATAAAAGTCATTTAGGCCTGTTTTGGGCTCACAGGAAGTATCTCTGGGGAACACGAGGATTCTTCTTTGCAGTGACAGGGTTAAACCTTAGCTGCCCCGAGGTAACTGTGCTGTGAGTCTTAGCCCAGTGTGGCTGGAGAGGAGGAGGAAGAGGAGATTATGTCTGTGGAGCTGCTGTGGACAGTGTCCCCTCGGGAGGAGAGGATTTTTTTTTTCTGTTTCTGACGAGAGCAATCGATTGGGTGAAGTCGTGATCACTCGCAAACATCCGCGGGAGGTTCTGTTCAGGGTGGCAAGCTTTAAAACCAGACTGTACTTTAACCCACGCTTTAAAAAACTGTGGCTCATGATATCAGGAATAAACTCTGACAAGTGTTTCAACACTCATATTTCCCACTTTCAGAGAGCCGGTGCCTCGGGATTCAAAGGCTAAAGCTGTACGAATGGTAACATCTGAAAATACATGGATCATCCATTTGTTTTTGTAGGTGTGTGCAAGTGTGCAGCTCAGAGATTAGCTGTCTGGCTTCAGCTCTTTCACTTTAGCCACAATGACAGTGAAACAACAGTCTCCACACACGATCCAGGACAGTTTAAATATAACATTTGGTCCAAATGAGAATCTGAAACCAGCAACAACGCAAACAGAAGCGAGAGGATTTAGTTAATAGATTATTTGAGGGAGTTCTGCCTTTACTGGACACCTTTTAATTATTCTCCTGCAAAGAAGCACAAACTGTCTTGTCATGAGGGAATCATTCAAATGACACCTCCTTCACAAATCTCTGATTGGTTCGTTGGCACATAATCACCTGCTTTAAGATATTGTTTGACTATAAATATTAATGAGACATCACCGCAGCCTAATGAAAAGTTTAATGATGTCAGAAAGGTTATACGTTTTCATTTTGTTAAGTCTTTTTGTTTATCAAATGTCACAGCTTTCAAAGGACGAGTAAAAAAATCCAATTTTCCCTCGCAATGAGGAGGATAAACTCCCATTTTATTTCAATAAAGTTCAGTTAAATAACCGTCTGAGTGAAAGAAGCAGTGGGATAAGGTAAAAGGATTGACTGATGATCATTTCAGACATGAAAAACTGCTGTTTCACCAAGTTTTCTATGACTGGATGCGACAGATTTCTGTTGATCAAACCAGGAGTAACATCTTAATACTTTTCCTTTCAAGTTGTGTGACTGCACACTTTATTAACTGGAAACTGGAAATTTCACATTTTAAATAAATGTTCAAGTTATCTGGGAAACTTACTCATAATGTACCTTTAAATTTAAAGCTCATTCCTTAAAATCTTTCAACCTCTTTAGCACCATCTTTTTGATTAAAAGTAGGATTGTACCCTTTAAAGAGATTATTCAGACTGTTTGAAGTGGTTTTCTGTGGAAAGGTTATAAACAATTAATATCATACCTGTTGTAAATAACTCTTTGAACCAAATTCACAAGCTATGGGCTGATCACAGTGGAGCCAATTACATTTAAAGTGAATTACTATTACAGCAGTGTTGCTTCCACATTACATGGTTATTAAGACAAATATATTGTGACATCTAACTTGAAATATTACACACTGAATAAGAAGTGCTACGTAGCCCTGTCGCTAATTTCTGCTGTGTATAGTCCAAAAACTCAAAGTAGCTCTTTGAACAAGTTTTAAAGCAGTATTAAATCAATTTTAAAGAGGCCCTTCCATTAAAAACGGTTTTTCTGAGGTTTCTGTTGAATATTTTAGCTCCACAGGTGTTCTTACCTTCATAGTGGGTGTGAAAACAGGTCAACAACTTCTCTTTCAGTTTTAATCTCTCAAACTACGCAGGTGGCGATAACACCCGAGTTCTCCCGAGTACGAACGGCCTGAATCTGTTTCGTCACAACTCCTTTGTTCGTTAGTATTCATCAGCTCCCGCAGTTGAAACCACGCCTAGCATGCTGCTGGCTAAAAGTTGTAGCATAAGACGTAGCAAACAGGAAGACACGACGTCTGACTTTGCCATGCGCAGCAGGGCAGGAAACAGTATACCTTGCTCTCATAGGCTAGTTTGTTAGCCAATCAGAGTCCAGCTAATTGGAACAATGAATATGAACGAGCTGCTGCTAGAGGCCTGACGGAAGGAGCCGGAACCACCCAAATTTTAACACAGACAGATTGAAAGTTCTGTTAATCAGTGTTTCCTGATGTTTTTTAAATGTTTCATATTACTGGTTAATACTTAAGAAAAAACCACAAAGTCCTGAAATTTGTATGAAATGGCCTCTTTAAATCTTTAAGCTACAGTTTTGAAACTTGTCTAAGTGGAAACTAACCGAAAAACATGTTCAGCTTCATATTAGATATCACTCTGGACTAACCTTGCGCTGCAAGATGGATTCTCTCGAGATGGTGGATGTACTCATAAGAGGGGTTATTGAATCTGTTTTAGGCTGAAGTGTCAAAAGTAGAAGTAGAAAGCAGTAGAAAGCAGAAATCCTGTCATGTTTTTGGATCTGCCTGTACATCTAGAACAGGTGTTTTCACCAACTATCTCATCTACCTGGTAAAGAAGCTGTGCTAATTGAATTCAGCTGGTTTAGTGATGGTTGGAACAGCTGCTGGACTGGATTTCTACTTCTACTTTTGACACCTCTGGTTTTAGGAGAACTAGAGACAGTTTCTTAGGTAAGAACTTTGGCGGTAACGATGTGTTGTGCATTTCTCCCGACTGGATTTGTAAGAGCTTGATTTACTGTGATTGGCTAAAGACAAATCATGATAGACACTTGCTGGTTCATCCTCCAATCAGCTTAAAATATTACACCAGACGACCCTCCCCTTTTCAGACACGTTTCAAATAAGCAGTTCCAGATCATTGTGTGTAGACTCGACACGGGACTACACACAATGATCTGGCAGAGCCAGGTTAACGCTGGACGCCTCTGATGGCTTTACAGTGGTTCAGGTCGGGGTGGTTCCTTTGCTGCTTTATGGAAACAGCTGTTTGTTGCAGCAGCAATCGCCATTTGCCATAAAGGCTAGCAGTTAGCTTTTTCAGCTCACTGACCTGAGTTTGCTTTTTGTTGGCATCATATTGGAGGATAATCTGAAAGAGTAGCAAGCAAAGACCATTTTTCATTTTATATCTGCATTAAGTAGAAGAAAAGACGCCACCTTGTCTGACGGCATCGTTGTCTGCAAAGCCGGTTCGAGTGATGGTCGTCTGAGACATGGTTATTTACGACAGTTGTTATTCAGCTTTTAACCACTGGGTGTGAAAATGGAGCAACAGGGAGTTACTGCTGCCATTTGCATGAAGTGGCATGAGATTTTTGAGAACACGGCTGTTTTGGGGCAACAGTAATCCACTTCATTCTCAATCTGAACTAATCTCTTTATCTTCAAACCACGGAGCTATCTATCTACAACACATAATCTCATAACCATTCAACAAAAATCCACTTTAAAAGATCTGAACTGACCTTTTAATGCCCACAAACAGTCTGGAAAAAGATAATTCTGTTTAATTCTCTATTAACTGAAACTGTATTTGTTTCTAGAAAGTTATGAAAATGGACTGAAAGTTAGTAAAATGACTAAAAAGAATTAAAAAAGTTAGAATTTAGTATTTTGACAAGGACTGCACACTGATGGAAAAGAAGAAGCTCTTTTATCTTTGTATCAGTGAGAGGTTGTTGAAATATTAATGAGCACGTAAAAGGAGACCAGCATTGATTGATTAGCCTGGAATATTACACGTTTGTTGAAAAAAACAAAAGAAGACAGGACAGGACACACAAATCCATTGTCTATGTGTGTGTTTGAAAGTGAAAGCCTGTCTGCATCCAAGTATGAGTTTCCATCATGCAGGAGGTCTCATGAGGAGGCTCGGTTCACAGTTCACACAGAGGCTTTCATCTGTCAATCACAGGAAAGAGATTAGAGGATATCAGAGGTCCTAGAGTCAAACCTCTCATCCTGTCCTCACCCACAGAGAAGTCAGAGCTCAAACTTCAGGAGGATCGCTTTTCTCTTTCAGTACCAACTCAATTCAGAGCTGGGCTGCAGGTTTTTAAGAATGCGAATTAAATCAGAGACACAATCCTTTCTTCATCACTGGGTTAATGTATTTTTCTCTCACACAGAGGCTAAATTATAAATGTGCTATTATTTGTTTACTCCATGTTGGACCGAGAGATGTGCATTATTCATCTGCTCTGACAGGAGACACATCAGTCTGGGCCACAGGACCGGGAAAACACTCAATCCAGAACAGTCTAACAAGGATGCTGCAGGGGGTTTGATCAGTCAACCACGTTTAAACACAACAATGAACTTTCTCACGATGAGCTTGTTTTTAGGCAACTCTTAACCAGAAGAAGGTTCATCCAGGAAATTAAAAATCTCAATTATCATCAAGACAAGTTGGTGATGCTGGATGTTACTGATCATGTGCTGCTGTTCATTAAATTCATCAGACAGACAGAACCTCTCAAGCTAATTCAATTTGTGGGTCTTTTCTGCTTCTTCAGTCCTGAGAGATGATTTCCGACTGGCACCGAGTGACGTGGTGGTGGCTGCTGGAGAGCCCGCCGTGCTGGAGTGTGTTCCTCCACGGGGTCACCCAGAACCCTCCGTGTTCTGGAAAAGAAACAATGTTCGGGTCAGCACCAAAGATGAACGCGTGTCTGTGAGTTCAATTTAAAAATTCCCTTTCTCTCTACTTATATTTAATCATACTATCTTCATCTTTGCAGACTGGATTGTGGAATCAATAAATAAGATGGAAATTACTAAGAAGTTTTAGATTCTCCAAAATGATTATTTCTACATGAAAAGACCAAATTGTTCTTCTGTTGCTTTTAATCAATATGTTTAGGTTTAGTTTAATAAAATATGTAGTACATGTGGTGATAATTCGTTCAGTTTATCCACTGAAAACCCAAAACACAAGTGAAACTGTCCAGTGAGCTTTTTTTTAAGAAATGACACAGTCATGATAAAAACATGAATCTGTTTTGTTGATGAAAAGTGTTTTTTTTTAAATACGGCTACACATCATTGACTTTTATTTTCTGATTTCTGTTGTGCAAATTTGGCTTTTACATTGTAATTGTTATATATTTAAATGCATTTATTTCTTTTTACCAAAATGTTCTTGATGCTTCTTAATTGCAGCCTGTAAATCTAGTGACATTTGGAGAAAATGGGATTTTTGATGATAGACTGAGTTACAGCTCACGCACCAGTGAAATGCACTTCTTGGCATTTTGTATATGACTGGATGGTGGTGCAGCCATATTACCACTAATGCCTTGAATAAAAGTGGTCATGTGTTAAATTCCCAGCTGGGACTTCCATGCCTGGAGCTTGCATGTTCTTCCTGCACATGCATGGATTTTTTTTTCTGTTATTCCAGTTTAATCCTAAAGTCACATTGTTATGACCTTGTTCAGCATTTGTGTCAAATTCTGATCCTCGACGGCCATGTTTTAGTCGTGGACCAACACATCTAATCCAGTGGTTCAACTACAGAATGTTAATCACTTATTGATCAGGTGTTAGAGCAGAACAACATCTGAAACTTGAAGGATTTTAGCTCTCGAAGTCCAGAATGGGACATTAATGCTGTGCAGGATAAAAGATGGATGGATGGATGGATGGATGGATGGATGGATGGATGGATGGATGGATGGATGGATGGATGGATGGATGGATGGATGGATGGATGGATGGATGGATGGATGGATGGATGGATGGATGGAAATAGTTACACATATATTGAAAATAAAACTGATTTTCATAGATTTGTTTAACTTTATACTAATTTCATTCAGATGTAACTGATGAATAGCTGAAAATAATTCAAACATACTGCTGGCTGCAATGAAAAGACTCCGTTTTTCATACTAGTTTCTTTGTGACCTATTCATCTACTTGTTCAGACATTCAAAAGTCAAGAAGAAATCTATTATACAAAAGAAAGAGACACTCATTTAAACTGACAATGGTTTCAAAAAACTATAATTCAGCACAGACATCTTGGTATGCTGTGGGCTGGAAAACGTCTGGATCCTCAGTGTCCCTGTCGTCGTGTCCTCTCATGTGTAAAAACCAAGAGCTGGATGTGTGATTGTTGAAAGTCGACTTTAAAAATGCAGGGAGTGACTATCTGAAGCTGATAATAACACCACTTATAGAGAAGAAAATCCATTATGAATGAAAATTCTGCTCTCAGAATTTGGCCCGAGCTAAATTGTGCACAAGTGTTCCTCACTCCACCTCTTAAGGTTTATGACTCACACATTGTTTTATTTAAAATCATGACAAACTAAGTGGAAGAACATCCAAATTTGAATTTTCCATCAATGTTTTTACTCATATGACACCATAGTGAGCTGTCATTGTGCATTGTTTGTTGTTTTTTTAGATGCGTGGGGGCAAACTGATGATCTCTCCCACCAGAAAGAGTGATGCTGGCATGTATGTTTGTGTGGGCACTAACATGGTTGGAGAGAGGGACAGCGATCCTGCAGAGCTGGTGGTTTATGGTGAGCTCCACATATTTATAATGTTTGCAGATTCCAGAAATAAAAGCTGCACAATTTGCACAAAGCTCTCTTATTTTTCACCTGCAGAGCGTCCCGTGTTAGTACGAAGGCCAGTGAATCAGGTGGTTATGGAGGAAGAGACTGTGGACTTCTTATGTGAGGTCCACGGGGATCCTGCTCCCACTGTGAGATGGCGACGAGAGGAAGGAGAGCTTCCACGTGGGAGGTGAGATTTGAGACAGATGTTACACAGCCAGAATCTAAAATACAGCAAAGTAGTCAAATATTGACAGATATGAGTCAGAAAGATAGACAACACATCTGTGGCTCTGTTCAGACCTGGAAAGAATCACAAGAGGATTGTTCACACCTGGATTAAAAATCTGTCTAAACTGATCTGATATCTTCAACCAACTAATAAAACACAGTGAGCTGTCAGCTGAGACACCAGCAGGACGTTAACAAGTGAACAGATGCTCAGGAAAATGTGTATTTTGCTAACGTAAAGGGGTAGGGACTGTCACCAGCCACTAGGGGGCGCTCATTTGTTTCAGCTTTTGTGTTATCTTCCGTTGACCATTTAAATATAAGTGTGTTGGTTTAACTATTTATTTTTTGTCTTTCAGTTTGCTAGTGATGCTATATGAAAAACCAAAGATGTGTTTGACTTTATATTCCTTGTGTTACCATTTTTATTATTTTCATGTAATATTGTTATTAACCAAGCCCAGGTGTGGTATTTTCTTGACTTTAAATTTTAATAATTTAAAAATAGATTTACTGTACATCCATCTACTTCTAAATATCTGTTGTCGGGTTGAGGGGCAACAGGTTCAGGAGTGAAACCCAGACATCCCTCACTCCAGCTCTTGTGTTCTTCCTGTGGGATCCAGAGACCTTCAGGCCAGAGAGGATTTATAATACTTCCAGTGAGTTCTGGGTCTACGAGGGTCTCCTCCCAGTGTTATGTACCATGAAAACATCCATGGGGATGCAATCAAGATGCATCCTAACCAGATGCCTGAACCACCTCAGCTGACTCTTTTCAATGTGGAGGAGCAGCAGCTCGTCTTCAAGCTCCTCCAGATGACGGAGCTCCTCACCTGATCTCTGAGTCCATCTACCCAAAGGAGGAAGTTCATTCCAGCTGTTTGTATCAGGATCTTGTTCTTTCACTCAGGATCCAGCGTCTTCATCACTGCTGATGAAGATCCAATCCGTTGGTGCATCGAGAACAAGACACCCTTATACTTAAAGTCCTCCACTAGAGGCAAAGACTCCCAACCTGAAAATAAAATAAAAAACATCTATTTCTTTAAAATAAAATGCTGTAAAACTGACTTCAAACATGTAACTTAATCCATTCAGCTACAATTATTCAAGTAAAATGAGTCACTTTATATATGGAGAGAAAATACACACTCATGTACATTCAGCGCTTCTTTTTGAGTAATACGCTGCCAGCTCTGACATCTGATTTTCCATGAATTGCATAAAAGATAAAAATACAACATAATAGAGCTTCTTATAAAAGGAATAAGTAGATTTCAGAAATACGCTTATCAGATTTAAGGTTGTGTTTAGATGAAGGCGCTTTTTGAACCACAGCCTCCAGAGGCAAATCCTCTTGTCTCATTTCACAAGAATATGACAGTTTCGGTTTCCTCTAGATCTTTAATATTTACTCTTTGATTATGTATCTGTGATTAATAGAAGGTCTTTCTCGAGTCTTGAATTTGACTTGCTGTGAAAACCTCACTGAAGATGGTTTATTTAAGCACTGGGATTAAAACAGTGAAAGTTTGTCAGCATGAATTTTTCTCTTTTTAAAATGAGGTTAAATTAGCAATTTTCTTTTGATGCTATGACAACGATGGTGTTTTACTTGTTAAATTTTAATTAGTCTCTGCAAAAGCTATGTGGACGTTGCATTAAATTAGCTGTAATTTGTTCAATTCAGTTGTTCATTGCAGCTTGTTTTATTGTTTGTAACGCTATCTAAGCAAGATAAGATCAGGTTTTTAAATATTTTAAATAGTTTCCCGATGTCCCAATTAAAAAAAAAAAGAAAAAATTAAGACTGCATCAGTTTGATTGACAAGAAAACAATCTTATCTTGTACAATTAGGAGACTGTAATTTCTTTTTGTGCAGATTGGTTTTGAAATTTGTTTAAAGGAGTTCTTTATTAGAGTCTTTATCTCCGTTTTTCATGCCCAGGTTTGAAATCCGCAACGGCAACAACCTCCGTTTGTTCCGCGTGAAGGAGCAGGATGAAGGGACGTATACCTGCACGTCTGAGAACAGCGTGGGCAAGACCGAGGCTTCCGCCATGCTGCAGGTCCACGGTAAGAAACACGTCATGCATACTGAATTTCAGTACTCATACATATTTGGGTATTCAACAAACACATTGCTTACTCATGAGGTCACATGACAAAATCGAAGCAGTCTCCTGCTCGGTGTCCAGTGTTTGTTGTATCAGAGCATCTGTGTGAATCCTGATCCAGGGGTGGTGCCAGGAGCTTATGTTAAACCGTATGGATTACGCCTTTTGACAGATGTTTGGTAGATGTGTGCTTTAACTCGCTGCCAGAGAGCATTCACAGTATTAATAAGACATGACTCCCCCTCTCTTTTGCTGTCTCATCTCCCTCCTCTCTCCTCTTTCACTCTCTGTGCCCTTGATTTTTTTTTTTTAACTCCCTCTATGTCTTAGTTTGAATGGTCTACGATGACTTCATCCACTAATGCCTTTATCAGTGCCAGTGAAATCCATACCCGCTTTCAGTCATCAGTCCTTCTCTATGTGTTCATGTTCCACGGTTTATACATTTACTTATGCCATTATTTATTTATTTTGTGACACAGTGTTTCATCCGTTTCATTAATTTTCCATTTCTCTCTATCACATTTCAAACCCTATCATCATTCTGCTCGGCTCATTCTGCATGTTCACTCTCGATCTAATTCCTCTCTGAAAAAAAAAACTCACGATGTTGCTCAGTAATTTAAGAAAAAAAAATGTTTTTTTTCTGTCTAGTTTTCTTAATGGTTTGTAAAAGCAACAATCAGAGGCTAATGGTGTAAATAAGTCCCTCCATTAGGGTCTGACATGCTGACAACACGTCTGTTGAGGCAATGAGGCATAAATCAGCCTCAGACAGAGAGACTCAGTGGACAACGGACAAGTCCTCATCTCTAACGTGCATCTGTCATGTCGAGAGGACTGTGTGAGGTTAATGTGACATCGTGGAAATCCCTCTTTTTTGGCAGAATTCTAAATATAGCTAAGTTTTAATTACAAGTAAACTAATAAGCTGGGTTTACACAGGGATGTGGTTTGACCTGGAGGGTCATCCCTCAAATAATATTACATTCAGCTAAACAGCTGTTGAAGCTGATATTACACACTATTTAACAATATATACTGTATTTGAATAATTAAATTAAAGCTAAAATGGGCTTCAAATAGTTAACTAGTTAGGATAAAAATCAGTCTCAATGAAGCGACTAGCACATTCTGAGCCTTAATTGCAAATTAATAAACATTTTAAACAAACTCACTGAGCGGTTCAAATGTTATTTTCTTTTTACTAACAAGGTCTAAAAGATGTTTTTCTAGTTAAGTGGTGAGATCACAACTAGTTACACTAGCACAGCAGGGAATATTTATGTTTTAACCAGGTAACTAGTGAGCAATTTAGGTGTACTAGTTATTTTTTTTTAAATCTTTTTAGACAAGCAGTGTAATAAATAAATAAACAAACAAACTATTGTGTCTAAAATATTTATTAGTTACTGTATATAGTCAGGTGAAAATATGCACTAGTTGCACGAGTGAGATCGATTTAAAATGCTAAAGAGCTGACAATCAATCAATCAATCAATCAATCAATCAATCAATCAATCAATCAATCAATCAATCAATCAATCAATCAATCAATCAATCAATCAATCAATCAATCAATCAATTTATAAAGCTCTAAAAAAGTTAAAACAAGGCACTATATAATTTAAAACCAATAAAAACCACAGAAAACATTAAAACAGAAATTACCGATAAATAGAATAACCCATTACAAGGCAGAGTCTCAGTTTTCAGACGGGGTTTAAATAAGGTCAGCGAAGTGGCCTGATGCACGTTCAGTGGTAGGGCGTTCCACAGCGTAGGTTTGGGTTATAGCGGGAGAGACGCTCAGCAAGATAACAAAATCATGCAGGGCTTTGAAAACAAGCATCAAGATCTTGAATTTGACCCTGAAGGTCACTGGCAGCTTGTGAAGGGAGGTCAGGACTGGCGTAATGTGGTCCCACTTTCGTGAACGAGTCAGCACTCGGGCGGCTGCATTAGCTTTGTTTTGGGGTGTCCCAATCAGCTCATGCACGTCTCCAGATGGTGCTATCTGGAGACGTGCAAGAGCCCAAAATAAAGCTAGTAAACATCTTAATTTTAACTAGCTGACATTTTTCGCTGCACTTATTAACTCATAAGACCAAAAGTAGTCACACAAGTCAAATGATGTAATTTTGGAGCTTTACAAGTCAGATTGAGGGTTTACTATCTAACTAGTAAACAACTAGTAAGGTCAAACAGGCTTTTACTCTTCGACTAGTGAGCATTTTGGGCTTTAGTTGACTACAACTAGTGATCAGATTTGATAGTCGTGGATTCTTTCCTGCAGAATTAGACACGCTCATGTTTCATGATGATTAAACAGTTTATTATTTATACCGTTTGGTGAACAGTCTCACAAAAACATGACTAAACATTTGTTGACAGACATGAACATATGACGGAAAGAAAATTCACAAAAACATAACCTCATCACTTTGAAGTTGATTAAATGTCCTAAACGTTGCAGATGACTCAGTTCTCTCGTTTCTTGTGCCAACATTTATGTGCTCGAGGTGTTGCTCATGTTGCAGGTCTGAAATCTCAGAACAGTCACATGTCCTGAGAGCAAATGTGTTTTTATGCATAAATCTAATAGATATTAATACTGAATAATACTGAAAAATGTGTAGCTTTGTGCAGAGATTTAGATTAATTCAGATTGGAGAAGTGTTTGTTTGGGAATGTAAGACATTTATTTAACATGAAGGAAGAAGGCAGTCAATGTGAGTTCAGAAGATGTGATGACATGGATAAGATTGTGATCTGACCCAAGCTAGAAATTGGCAACTCTGTGAGATCTTTCCGAAAATAATTCTGTAAATGTCATCAGGATGCAGCTAGCTTGTGCTGCAGTGGTGTTGTTTTTATTTATGTATTTACAGAATGTAACTTATTTCATCAGAACATGAGAAAACTGGGACATTTCAATTATTTTACATGATAAATAAACATGTTTAAGCCTCAAATGATCCCAGTCTCTTACATTAGATTCAGTAGTTATTTGAAGCAGAAGTGTTTCGGTTAGTTAGCGGAGCTACACGGCGTGTCTGCTGTCAGAGTTTCATCATATTTCTGCTGGAACAACCATGTAACATGAAACTGCAAATTGGAATGAATGGCCATGAAATTTTGGAGTCGAGTTACTGTAAGATGACGGAGATCCACTTTGTAATAGGCCCCACTGTGGATATTAGCATTTTTAATCTGGTCAAAGCTAATCTACATAATTAAAAGTTCATAACTTGTCCACAGAAACCCACTTCAAAAGATTTGAGTTAGCTCTTGAATAAATGATCCTATTTTAAGGACATTTAGTCACATGTAACTCATATTTAAGTTATTTTTCTTTGTAATTATTGTGTGTGAGTGTATTTTACCACATGAACAGAGGGGATTTGTTTGTTTGAATAAAGGAGGGAGGTTTCTAATCCGTTGTTCTTTTCCTTTTCTTCTTCCAGTGCCACCCCAGATTACTGCAAAGCCTCGAGACCAGATTGCAACCCAGGGGAGGAGCGTTACCTTCCAATGCGGCACCACAGGAAACCCTCCACCTGCCATTTTCTGGCAGAAAGAGGGCAGCCAGGTAAGAGACCTGATCTGAGCAGGAGTCGCCCTCTGTCCCAGCAGGAGAATCAAATCCTGTTCCTGAACGCCCTGTGAATACAAAGCTTTAAGTCATTATTTATGTGTCAGTGGTGGGTTTCAGTAAATGCTTCATTGTTTTTCTGATCAATAAACAGAGCTTCACACTTTCAATTCAAAGGCGAGAATGACTCACTGCATTAGCAGGTTTTGTCTCATTTCATCTTGACACCTTTTTTTTTCCTTTTTCGAGTTGCCCACACTCCTCAAGACACATTTTCAAGACACTAGTGCATTTTGCTCAGCAGTATGAGATGAGACGGGGATTCTGAAGATCCTGCTGTTCTGTGTTTTATTATCTTCCTGCTGGGACGGACAGGAAATGGGGGGATTTTTTGGGGGGTAAACTGAAGGAGAGCTTAGAGGAAGTACACTAGGTGTTGAAATTGCTTCTTCAGGGCGAACCTGCAGACAAACTTTGCCCTCCTTCCACAATAAAAGTCAACTCTGAGCACCGTATCGCTCAGTTAGCAGGTGGGATCACTGACTTGCTCAAGAGGTTTTTAGATGTTTTCAGAATTTTTTTCTGATCAAGCTTCGGTCTGCAAGATGCTTCTGGCGTGGTTTGGCTGTTTGTAGATTTTTTTTTTCCTTTTTAGCTCTGTTTGGTGGATTATCTGTAGCCTTATAACCTTGGTCCATCTACTGGGACCTAAGCCTCTTAGAGGAACGAAATGGAAGGCTGAACTGACTAGTGCATCCCTTCCCCCTTGTTTACATCCATGTCTGATACAGAGGAAAAACTGGACTGGACTCATAAAACATCTGCTGTTGAGCATCATCCTGTAAAACAACAAAGATCTTTTGGCTGATTTGTTTATTTTTTTTAATTAACCTATATGTAGTAGTTAATTGGTGTTTCTTGCGTTTATATTTAAAGTTTGTTTTATAATTTGGTCGATATGGAGGGAACAATTTGACTGATAAGAATATATAACTGCCATACTACTAAATGGTTTTAATTTAATTTACATGTCAGTCAGTCAGTATTCCTGTTTAGAGTCACGGGGAGCTGATGTTTATCTCCAGCTGTCATTGGGCGAGAGGCGGGGTTACACCTGGACAAGTCGCCATGTCCATCACAGATTCACTTGTCAATCAAGAGTAATTCTATAGGAAGCTACACATTATTTAGGTTAGTTATTATCATTATTATATTTTATTATTATCATAAATCTTTATTTTACACGAAAGCAAAGTGTAATTATTTGGAAGGGTGATTAATTTTGTAGCTGTTTTTATAGCAAAACAGTTTTCTCAAGATCAACAGAGCTGTAGTGCTTCCAAAATATGCACAAATTTTACAAACCTGAGTGCAAATGAACTAGTGTTGACTAAGTATTAAGGACTATTAACAAAATAAAAGCATAGACTTTAATAAAGTCAAATAAATAGATGCTTCAAGAAAACAAAGACATACGTATTAGCACATCCTAGAAAAATAAAACAAGCATTGTTTTTATTAGCTTCTGTTTAAAAGAGCTGAAGAAACCATTCAATAATGCACTGCCTGTTTTTACATATTATTTTTTACAGTGAAGACAAGAAAGCTGCCTGAACACATCAAGAGGATGTTTTTTTTTTTTTTTGAGACGTTGTAAACTTTCTCAGTCATAAAACTGTGAACATGCTTCTAAGATGTGAGAGTGAGAAGACTCAGTAGGAGCCGTATGCAAAGAAAAAAAAAAAAACACATCTAAGAAGCTTCAGGCTGGCATGAACCAAATGTGAATTGGAAGATTTTATGCCTTATGTTGCATTTAATCTTAAAACAAGTGCTGTTTTGTGATAGTGATAAAAAAATGAGGATTTATGTTTGTGGAAAAGCGTTCCTTGAAAAGTCGCTGTCCCCACTTCATGTTCTTGAGCTCCTTAGTAGTGTGTTGCATCAATTTATTCATAGGCTGAGAAATAAAATTCAAGGACAAGAACACTTAGCCTCCAGGAAAATATTGTCAAGGTCCGATCGCATGTAGAGATGCTTTGCTGCTCTGACTCGAGTCCCTGAAAACATCAAAACAATGATGAAATAAAAAGAGACCTTTTAAACTAAAATTTGTTACCCAGTGTCAGATATTTTGGGATTTTATGGAAAGATGAGATTTTTAGCAAAACAACTGACCCAAACTCAGAATTCTGCAACACAAATGCATGACTGAGAATCAAAAGAACTTCAAAAGGACCAACAAGCCTTGACCTAAATTCCAATGAAAATAAAACGAGAATATGCAAAAAGAGACGTTGTATTTTGTTGAAGTTAAAACCTTGTTTGAAGTTTTATTTATTACATTATTTTTTGGAATTAAAACTTTTAACTGTGACATTTTTCACCCAGATCCTTTCCCATACTTTTAACAACAACAAACAACAACAAACTTTATTTATAAAGCGCTTTTCAAACACAGTTTATCAAAGTGCTTTACAGATTTAAAATGACCCCACAACCCCCCAACCCCCCCCTTTAAAAAAACAAAAATAAAATAAAATAAAATAAAAACCCCGTCCCAACCCAACCCATCGACCATACACACGCACACACACACACACACACACTTAAAAGCTACAAAAACAGCGGGCTGAGCACAGATGAGCCAGGAAATACCATAACATTTTTTTTTTTTTTGAAAAACCGATATTCTCGGCTGGATTTGCACCTCCCCCTTTTTTGGCTAGAAATATGAAGAATTCAAAAAAGTTTTCCAAAGTGGAAGTTATTAAAATCTCTTATTCTGCTGTACTCATGTGGACAAAGAGCTCGGGAAACAGTGAATTCTGACAATGAGTCTGAGAAAGTCATTGAATATAAACAAATATGTATACAGTATAAACAGAGAGGTTATTACTGAATATGAACAGCAGGGGTAATAACCAGATGTGAAGCAGGTGTGTGAGAAATAAAACAATAAGAGGAGCTGAGGTAAGACAATGATAGTGGCACAGGAAGTTGGAAAGTATAATCCCAAAATTTAGGAGGTCCTATAAAAGAAATAACAAAAATACCCAAATACATTTTCTTTATTTTGATATATTGTGACTGAAGAAGTTTTTGCCACGGTTTGGTTATTCCAGCACTTCTGTTTGAGCTAAGTAGACTGATATTTTTTAAAGACATATGTTTAACATACATGTTTATAGTCAGAGAAAGTGAAGTGCATGAAATTTCTGCACCAGCTGTCCAGTGTTTTCAGTATTTTCTTAAATTTTAAATCAGTCTAATATACTTAAAATGTTACATTTTTCACAGGTATTCTTACCTTCATAGTGGGTGTGAAAACAGGTCAACAACTTCTCTTTCAGTTTTAATCTCTCAAACTACACAGGTAGCGATAACACACGAGTTCTCCCGAGTCAGAACGGCCTGTATCTGTTTAGTCACAACTCCTTTGTTAGTATTCATCAGCTCCTGCAGTTGAAACCACACCTAGCATGCTGCTGGCTAAAAGCTGTTAGCATAAGACGTAGCAAACAGAAAGACACGACGTCTGACGTTGCCATGCGCAGCGGGGCAGGAAACAGTATTCTTTGCTCTCATAGGCTAGTTTGTTAGCCAATCAGAGTCCAGAAAATTTGAATAATGAATATGAACAAGCTGCTGATGAAGCAACCTGACGGAGCGAGCCGGAACCACCCGAGTTTTAATGCAGACAGATTAAAAGGTCTGTTAATCAGTGTTTCCTGACGTTTTTTAGATATAAAATGTTTCATATGACTGGTTAATACTTAAGAAATAACCACAAAGTCCTGAAATTTGTTTGAAATGACCTCTTTAAGAGTAGGTTTTTAAATGTGTGACATTTCTTTTTTTATCTGTGTATTTAGATGTTGCTGTTTCCCGGCCAGCCGCCATCGCAGTCCGGTCGTTACTCGGTTTCAATGAGTGGTGAACTGACCATCACCGACGTTCACCCCGAAGACTCCGGTTTTTATGTGTGCCAGGCGATTAGTGTGGCAGGAAGTGTGCTGACGAAGGCGCTGCTGGAGGTGGAAGGAGGTGAGATTTTGATCCACAGTCTAGTTTCTGCATAGCAGAGGTTTATTCTTCACCATCAGCTAATCGGGCAAACATATTAATTACTTAGTAGGTGCACAACAATGAGACCCAGGGAGGGAGAAGAGAGTCAGAGACCCCTTGCTGGATGAGCAATGAGTTTGAGTCCTAATGTTGTTCCTCAAGCAACTTGTAAACAACAGATTTATTCTTTCTTTGGTCCTTTTTTGCAGCCCATTAATTTCTAAAACAGCATCTAAAGTATTTTTGTACTCAAACAGCTGGAAAGTTTATAATTATATTTTTACAGCCCTGTGCATCCTTTAAAAATGTGTTTTGCTGCACTTTTCCTGTTTGTTATTGAGAAGAAACCCATAAAATAACATTTTGCTGTCTCTCCATTGAAACTGTCAGGCCCTTCAGGTCGTATCCCGCCGATCATTCGGCAAGGCCCGGCCAATCAGACCGTATCTCGGGGTTCGACGGCTCAGCTGCACTGTCGTTTAGTCGGAGGTGCCTCTGTCAAGATCTCATGGGAGAAAGATGGAGAGAGGCTTCAGGGAAATAAACCTCGACTGACCTTGATGGAGAATGGCACGTTGCAAATTACAAATCTGAAGGTGTGTGTATGTGTGTGTGGAGCGCTTATTGAAGAGGCCTTGAAAAAGATGAGTTTTGAAAGTCAGTCGCTTTCAGACGGAAAGGAAAACTGACTGAACGCCTGATGGAAACTACAAAAACTGTGGAGAATAATAGGGCGTCTCATCTCTGACCTGCTGTCACCTTCTCTGCAGCCTGCATGGCCACAGAATTTTATCTCATTTCGATCAGAAATCCCATTTTCGTGGGCAAAATTAAGGTGAGACTGCATTTCAAAGACCAGTCTCTCTGAGGCTGTGCATTATCTCTGCAGTGCAATTATGTGCTCATGCGGTGTGTAATTGTAATGTTAATGAAGGTGCTTGTTTATAAATGCTAATGTGCTCTGCTTTGATGGAAGAGGAGTCAGATCCTCCTTTGTCTTGTAACCCCACGTGGAGGTCAGCGAGTTGATTCAGAAGTAGCATCGATTTCATCAACTCACTGGCGATACCGGATTAATTATCCAACCTGGCTTTTAATTAAATCTTGGTTAGACTTTGCTTATTCACTTCCTGCCCCAGCTTGTTTTTCAGCAGTGGTGTGCAGCAAACTTGGAGCATTAAGGTTTGGTCCAGTGCATCAGTGAGGCAGGGGAAATCTGCCACGCCAATGTGCTCAATGGAACAGAAGAGATGCATTAGTGTGGCATCTAGGGGTTGACACAGGAGGGAGAAAAGGAAGGGAAATGGAGATGACGAGTGAGGACCTAAAAATATTCACCCTGCTGATGCCCCTACAAGCCATCAATATTTTAGCAGTAGTTGGAACCATCTAAAAAAGTTCACCTGCCGCATGCTGTGCTGTCTGTCAGCCAGAGGTCAGAGCTGAAGAGGATGATCTCATATGGTCTGATGATGGTTCCAGCAGACTGGCTCTCAGCCAGAACAGGGCCGAAGCAAACACCACAAATATCAGTGAAGCGTGCAGGCACACACAGTTCATAATGTAAACAGGCAGGCAGGTTAACCGTGGTGCTCTAAAGTCTTAGAGAGGATGAAGTAAACACTGGAAAATAAAAGTTATTTTTATTTGTTTGTTTTTACTCAAGGTTAAAGTAATAATTCCTTTAAACTAAGAGGTTATTACTTTTTTGTCAAAAAAGAAATGATGTTAAAATATTCATATTCTTCTGCAAACAGCAGATCGTTTCTGAATCTGCTTTCCTGTATATGTAATAACAACCTTTAAAAACATGGTCGGCGTCCATTTATTTGATGCAGAGCTGCAACAGTCTAATATTTCATAAACTCAACATGAGAATAAACAGCAGACCAATAAATCTGCATGGATTTTTATAGTGCGTCCCACAACAAAGAGGTATTTAAAATTTTATCAAATAATTAAATGATAACACAAAACAGCTTAGGGTGTTAAATTTAGTATTCTCCTGTCTGCAGGGAAATGTTTAGATTTCCATTGATTATAAATACATTTGTTCAGAAATATTTGGATGCTTTACACAAAGCTGTTGGAATCTATGTATTTTCTTTCAACAAAGAGTCTTTGGTGTGTGTGTGTGTGTGTGTGTGTGTGTGTGTGTGTGTGTGTGGGTTTGTATTTCTGACCTCCTGGGGACCAGTTTCCAGACTTTTACTATCTTTCTGGGGTCCGAGGGTTCTTGTGGGGACCGAAGCCTGGTCCCCATGAGGGGGACTCCCCTTTTTAGGGTTAGGGGTTAGGTTTATAGGTATGGTGTGAATAGAGTTTTTGTTAGTCTTAGGGTTAGTTATAGATCAGTAATGGTTAAGGTTAGTAAAAGGGTTTGGGTTAGGTATAAATCTAGTTACTAAAATCAATGGAAGTCAATGGACGGTCCCCATAAGGATACCAAAACACACTTGTGTGTGTGTGTGTGTGTGTGTGTGTGTGTGTGTGTGTGTGTGTGCAGAGAAAGATTTGTTGGCAGTGACAAACCTGCAGAAAATCATCCCCCTTCAGCAGCCCTCAGCTCTGCTGAGCCTTTTGATCTGCTTCACTTCTTTTTTTTATTATTTTTTGCATTTCATGACCTGCAGTGTTATTGTTCTGGTTGACTCCCACTCCGCTCATCAGCTGTTCTTTATTAGGGAAACAATCAAACAAATTAAAAGCATGTGACTTGAAAAGAACGATAATTTGCTTCAAACATGGATCCGTATAAAAGTATAAATTGTTTACAGCGTGTTTCTGCATCCTTTAAAGTTTATCTGCTTTAACTGTAACATTTCTACAGTTTCATGAACAATTTTTAATTCCTTCCAAACAAAAAATTTGCTACTAATATTAAGAACATGTAATGGGACTGATATTGTCGTAGTAAGAGGAGCAGGTCCCTGTTCTTCATAAATAATTATTTCTATTAAAACAATGCTCCATTCGAATTATTAATTCATAACAAACATTAATTAGTTAGTTCAAATAGAGCTCTTACCTCAGGGGATTCCATTTTTTTGCATAAATTTTTACTGGAAATGAGTCTGATCAGCTATTATTGTGAAACTATTGAGAAACTGCAGAGTTGGTGATTATTATGATGCAATAGCGCAACATTACAGCATCTGGGAGCCTCGTGTGCATGGTGTTATATGTAAAATGTTGATCTTTAGATGGGTGGTGAGGGGTTGGAGTGGGAAGCTTTTTTCCATTTTTGCTCAACAGAGTATCTAAACAGTAAAATTTTAATTTTTACAACTAATGTTTTGGGTCTGTCGGTAAAACTTTGTATTGTTTATTTTCTGAACTTTTTCGGTTGTATTTGTCATAACAGGACACAGACTCGGGGTTGTACACATGCGTTGCCTCCAGCGTCACCGGGGAATCGAGTTGGAGTGGGATGTTGACTGTCAGAGGTACTTAACCCCTCCGCACTGTTGTTACACACTTATCGGTGTTGCTCATATAAGCGCCACCTGTTGCCTTAACGAGACTCGTTTGAAGAACTGGACCTTTGAACTGGTTTCTCTTTAACAGAGGACGGAGCCTCTTCAGGATCCAGAGTTTCTGAGTTCATCCAGCTTCCAGGACCCCCACAGAAACCCGTAGTGACTGAAGTAACCAAAAACACAGTTACCCTCACCTGGCAGTCCAATCCACATGAAGGTGGAGCAGCTGTCACTTCCTACATTATCGAGGCCTTCAGGTAAGTTTATCTGATCTGAATACATTTAAATGCTGGAATACAGTCTATGTGTTTCTTCTCACGACATATTTAATTTCTATCATAATTGTTAAAAAGCACACTCTTATCATTTTTAAATACGAATCAGAGAATCTTTCTTTTTAATTGATTTATGACTGTAAAGTTTTCGCATCTCAGCAGATGCAGCATTCACTTCAAACATCCTGAAAGAAGAGCTAAGGATTTTTATCCTTTTGCATGTCTTTTTAAATTGGGTTGGTAAAATGCACTTCATGAATTACTAATTACTTGTAAAAGTGGCTAAAATAAGCCCCTAATTATATTTTCTGTTGTGATTTTTGCTTTTTGCGTTAATTTGATCTTTCTGAGTTAAAATCCAAAAGAAAGCCTTCGATTTGTTTCCCAGTCCTGATGAAGAGCTCACTATTTGACTGACTATTCCTCGATAATGAAGTCATCTTTATTTAGATCAATTAGAGTTTGGAAGTGACTCGTCTCTGCCTGAGGAAAAACGGCTCTGTTAAGCAATTTTGAGAAAAGGAAGAGTGACACTCGCTGCCTCAGTGTTTAACCAAGGTGTCCTGAGGAGAGTCATAGCTGCTGTAACAACCAACCGGAGGCTGCAGAGAGACAGACAGCAAATGAAGGAGGAGACAATTACTGCAGTGGTCGGCCTGGCAGCTCTGTCCTGTCCTGGGGCAATGGAGGGAGGGGATGCATGCCAAGTCAGAGAGTTGCCTCATTATGGAAGCAAGACAGAGAGTGCAGAACAAACACACACACACAGAAATTCAGATACACACTCATACATTTATCTGTGCCTGTCCAAGTAGTTCCATTCACAGCTCCATCATCTAGAAATTGTTTGTGAATGCTTGTTGTTAATGCAGTAGGAAAAAAAAAACTAAAAAAAATAGTTTTTTCTTGTTGTTGTTGCTTTTTTTTTCACACACCACACACAAGTTCTGATTTATTCATCCTGCTCAGAGTCTGTAACCTTCACCGGCGTAACATGAAGTGGTCACCAGTCCAACAGAGAAACAGATAAAACATAAACACACTCACTTCTGGTCAGACAATTGAAAAACACCCATTAACTCAATGAGATTAGTATCTATACTATAACATTTTAAATTCATTAGATGATGATCAGTTCAACAGGCAGAATTCAGTTCAGTAGGTATTTTGATATATTTTTCAGGAAGCTACCAGCTAAACTAACTTTGGTAAATTTGAAGGTGTTTTTGTAAAAATGCAAATATTTTTTTTATCATTTGAGTCTTGCACATTCCAGGAAATGGCATGTCGTGTAGACAGTTTAACAAAGATCATGTTAAAACCACACCTCTAACCTAATTTACGACTTGTGGCGAGCTTTATGTTCAACACCTCTTTCCTTGTTTTGATGTATATTAGTAGTAGTATTACATGTACATGCCTTTCATACATACTGCTCTGTTTTAGGTTGTTTTCAGGGTTTTTCTGTGGATGAGGATATTTTTTTAAAAACAATGCTGTGCAAATGAAAATACAAATTTTGGGGGAACGGTGTTTCCATGTGGACAAGGTCTTAAATCATTCCAGGGCACAGTTTGACTTCTGACTCTAGTCTTATATCTGTTTAATAGAATCCACCCAAGTAGACAAATCAATACGTCTAATGTACATCTAATCGCATGACAGACGAGGAGATCGTGACATGTCACCCCAGGGTTAGTTAAGTTTAAATAAATGCTAATATGTGTGAAGTTAAATCCTTTATATAGAACAGACAAACCACACTGCAGAGGTGCAGGTCACATGATGCTAACACGACGAGTGAGAACAGCTTCTGCAGGAAATACAGTTTATTGTTTTTTAATTTTATTACGTATATTAATCCCTCGTGAGGAAAATTGCCTCTGCATTTAACCCATCCTCATCGTGAGGTGAGGATGGGTTCAGCCATATTGAACAACGCCCGAGGGGCAGTTGCAGGGTTCAGTATCTTGACCAAGGAAACTTCGACACGTAGCCTCTTGCCAGGACACGGGATCAGGCTCCGGTTTCCCCAATCAAAGGGTGACCTCCTTCCCAACAGACTACGGCCGCCCTGAGGCAGCGGTGGGTTCAGTATCTTGTCCAACGATACTTCAACGTAGCTTGCCAGGACCGGGGATCGAACCCGCCATCTTTCAAACGAAGAGCGATCACCCTTTCCGCCAGACTACTCCGCCCGCCACTGAACCGACAGTTTGATTTATGTTCTTTAATTTCTCGACTCCCCTGATAATGTTACCTAAAACTCTTACTGTCACAACTTAGCTCATATCTACGACATCGCCAACTTTGCAACACTGTTTTCCATTCCTTTTTTAAAACATTAAAACTTCCCTCCTGTTTCATGTTGATACAAAGAAACTCATTTTAGATCAGATGAACATCAGCTGTGGTTGATTCAATGATTTACCTGCTCACCCAAATTGAAAATGATCCAATCAACACAGAGTATTTGTTGGTTTGACCTGTCGGTGCTTAGATACAATTCCAGACAAGTTTATTTTAAATTCCCACCTTGAAACAGATTTTCTTTGATTTTTATTGGAGAACTGTTAAAAACATAAACCGAGCAACTCTACAGAGAAACACCTGCCTCAACTGAGATTCAAACCAGGACCTTGTTGCTGTGAGGCAACAGTAATAACCGCCACACCACTGTCCAGTTCTGCGTCTGACTCAAAAGACCAGAAATGATGGCGCATTAATAGAAAAGCAAGCTCTTTAAAAGCCATTTCAAACTCCAGCTTGACTATTTAAAAGGTAAAAATGTGTCTCTGGAGCACATTTGGTTTGAAAGGCGCATTTGATGATGGGATAAAAAGCTGTGACCCGCTTCGTGTAATTACCTCGCCATTTTTCCTCTCCACGGATTTGAGTAAAATGTTAAAAAGTGCTCATGCTGTTAGACGCTACCTGTACTCGCTCAGCAGCAAGCTATTGTTTTCTCGCCAAACTCATTCATGAGCCAACCTGCTGCATTAAAAGAGGAAATCAAACTTTATCTCCAAGCTGAGACCTGCTGCGCGTTTTGAGATGAAAAAGAATCTCAAAGATTCAAGAAGCTATTGATGAATTCTTTAATTTGTTTGCTCGCTCGTTCAGTGGAAGCTGCTCCATGATTGCTCAGGAGTTGTTTGACATTCTTGCTCACTTTCTTGCTGAGAGATGAATTAAAAAAGTCTTTATACTGATTGAACAAACAAACATTTTAAAGCATGTTTTTTGATGAGTTTTTGAAATGCCGGTAGGTGGATTTTGTTACCACTGGGAGAAAAAAAAACGCGGCCAGCCGTTTCTTTGTTTTCAGTCATTATTTTAAACCAATTGGCTGCTTGCTGTTGTCTCTTCTGAAACAGAACATGTTTACTAAAAAGGCAATTTCCTGAGAGCCAATAGCTTAAGTAAGGGATTATTTATCTTTTTGTCCTGCACAGACAGATCTTTGTGCAGAGAACGTATTTTTTTTTACATAAACTACAGATTATAGTTAAATTATGTATAACTTTGAAGTGTTTTTGGGACTAGAATCTGCACAAAAACCTGCTCATCTGCACAAAATCATGGTGTTTTTAAGCATTAAATGAAAATGAAGATTAAAACATAAGGCAGGAAATAAGCGAATCAATAACTGCAAATACTTTTCAGGTGTTTTTTTTTTTTTAAAGGGACTTAAGGCAAGATTTGTGAAAAACTACACATGCATTTCCAGTTTATTCAATGCTAATGGGTCATGAAGCATTAAAAACCCAAAATAACGAGGCCATCCGCATATATGTCTGTTGCCTTGGAAACGCTGTGTGCTACATAATGCGCTGCAGTTCGACGTCCGAATTTCCCACGCAGTTGTAGGGATGTGACGTAAATTGACGCTGCATGCGCGTTGCCGACAGCTCTTGAACAGGAAGAACATGGCCGCCGTGGACTTGGATTCAAACACTGAAGGTATACTTATGGATGTTTCTGCAGCCAGCAAACGACCTGCATCCACTCTCACCCCCCAAAAAAGTGGCACCACGAAGAAAAAAAAGACTTTATCAGCGGCATCTCGTGAGTCAAAAAAAAATATGACCGAAGCCGGGCAGGCACCCGCATAAATATTGGATATGCGTTCGGTTCATGGAGGGAACTTCAGCTGCATTTGGGAGTGAAAACGGATGCTGACATGGCTCATTTCCTTGTGACCAGGTGAGAAAACATTATAGGTCGTGTTTAGAGCCTGATACAGTATGAAAATGATGAGATCAAATCAAATAACAGAGTGGAGAGACCTGACGTGAAGTATGTTAGCCTCCCCGGTGCAGTGCTGTGAAGACGAACAGTCTGTAAAGTGTCTGTGCGCGCTCCCGTGCCGGCTTGGCTGGTGGCTGCAGTTAGCCACAGAGCCTGTAATTTAAAGCAGAACTAAGTAAGTTTTTTCACCTCAATAAATGTTTTCTAGAGTCCCTGTGGGGGTAAACAAGGACTTGGCGGGGTGATTCGTGGGTCCCTCCCCTCCCTCCGGGGTCTGTGTCCTGAAAGCAGCACTTGCAACTTTCAGTGGATCGGACCCGACTAATCTCGCGAGAACAAACCTGCTTTACGGCACTCACACTCACGTACATAAATACAAGCATGAAGCCCTTGCCGTTGTTAGCAACGCCACCCTTAGGAGCGCAAAGATGACAATAATACTCACCTGTCGAGACATTTTCTTGGTTTTGTTTTTCTTTCTTCTTGCAAAAGCGTTCTCTGCGCGTTGTTGTTGGGGGGGCGGCGGCGGGGTGGAGGGGTTGGGGGGTGAGGGGGGGGGGTCTGCGGCGGCGGCGGGGGAACGTTACGACAGTGAGCTTTCACAGGGGACCAGCAGGGGGAGAGCGAGAGCAAAACTTACTTAGTTCTGCTTTAATTGTTGCATATGATACAGTCTTTGATTTAAGAGTTTATAAAAAGTTGGTAAAATCCTTTAAAAATATTTTTTGTTTTTTTGTAACGATTACCAAAAATAAAACAAGCAATGTTTTTAATCCATACATACATATTTGTGTAAAAACAAAAGAATAAAACTGTAAATATATATAGTTTCTGCAAAAGAAATTGCATTATTTTATTGGTTTTTTTTTCTGATGTTTGAATAGCAGCTATTTTAAAATGTTTAAAAAACATTATATTTGGAGTGTTTTTTTCATTTAAAGTATATAATTCACATTTACACCTTCATGTTTCTTCATCAGCATGAGGTTTAAAAGAAGTGTTTCCCCTGGATCCGGATGCAAACTATGATGAGAATTTATTGTATAGAAACTTTATGTCTCCCCTGAAACAGCGTCTCTGTTTTCATCCATCTGTATTATCAGGCCGTCAGCAGTGTTGTGATCACAGCCGTATCTGTGCAGATAAAATCATTCATTACTGGAGTGAAAAAAAAAAAGCATATTTGCTTGGTGAAGGTGTCTGATTTATTATCAGCGTTCCTCCTGATTCTCACGGAGATCTGAGGAACTCAAAACTCCTTTTATATTTAAGTCAATTTCAATTTCAGAAGAAGACGCTTAAAGATGGTGAAATTAGTTTTTATTCTTATTTCTCTGACATAATTCTTCTTTTCTTGGCTTGCAGCCAGTCAGTGGGCAGCACTTGGCAAACAGTGGCAGACCAGGTGAAGCAGGAGAGGCACGCGGTTGTTGGACTCTTCCCGAACACGGTTTATCTCTTCATTGTTCGAGCAGTCAACTCTTATGGCCTCAGTGACCCCAGTCCGATCTCTGAGCCTGTCAGGACGCAGGGTGGGTTACACAAGCACGAGTCTCACTTCTAAGTTTTAAAGAAATAAATTAAAGATATTGGATGTAAAGCCGAGATGATATGCTACACTGCTTAAAAAAAACTTGTTTTTCATGTGCAGTGTCAAAACTAATTGCTTTCTCAGCATGATGCTCTTCTGCCTTGAGCAATGTGGAATTTCAAGCTTTTCCCTTTTTTTTTTGCTGACTGGTTGCAGTTCAGCTGTGTTTTGCTTTCTTTTCTGGCTGGAAGTGATTATTTTCTGTGTGATTTTAGATGGGAATCCAACCGAACAGGGTGTGGACCACAGAGAGGTGCAGAGAGAGCTGGGAGAGGTGTCAGTCTACCTCCAGAAACCTGTGGTTCTGTCTCCTACCAGCGCCAGAATCTCTTGGACTGTGAGTTTTTCTTCATAGCTGTCGGGAAAACATTTTGATTTTCAAAGTCATCTTTTAGAGACATGCTGGAGACACGCTAATCTCCAATCGTTAACTTCAAAAAGCTCCTTCAAAACATTATGTGTCATAAACAGTTTAAGTTGAAGCACAAACACGGCTGGCTTTGAGTACTGATGTAAATGTGAAATGGATTTGTTTGTCAACTTTCGTCAGGTTGCCCGTCAGTCACGGTACATTCAGGGTTATCGGATATTTTATCGAATCGTTGGCGGCTCCTGGTTGGTCAAAGACATAGAAGCCATGTCTGACTACAGTACCGTCCTGGAACATCTGCACAGCAAGAAAGAGTACGAGGTTAAAATACGGCCTTACTTCAACGAGCTACAAGGACACGACAGTCTCATGGTTCTGTTACGAACCCCAGAAGAAGGTAATAAAGTCAAAATAAAAACATGTCATATAGAACTAAAGACTCTGAGTCACTTTTGAGAGTAAATAAGTTCGTTTGTAATTCGTGAGCATCTCCTAGTTTATTGTGTCAATTAGTTTTTCATAAAATCCTCAGAAAAACTTCAGCATTAACTTTGACCTTCATGTTGTGAGATAACAATGCTAACCGCTACACCATCATACCAAACGATGTCATGTAAAGACAAATGAATAGCGATTGTTTTCCCTCTTTTTCTATGTTTTGCTAAATTAATCAAATCATTATTGGGATTAAAGGGATTTATTGTGTATATTTATACAATCCCTGAAAACAATTCCAGCATTTAAGTTATTTTATAAGAAAAAAAAACTAATTTTATTCTATTGGGTGTTTTCCCAAGATAATGAGTTATTTATCTCTGTATCTTATTATACGGATCTTGTTTTGAGATAACGTTATTTATCCTGTTAACTTGAGAGCCCTGATTATCTTGAAATAACAGGATAAATAACTTTTTATCTTGGGAAAACAAGTTCATGAGTGCACAGCTTTAACTTAGTTATTGAAATCTAAAAAAAGTGTTTTGAATTTAATTAGTTATAAATTGTTGGTTGATCAGGACACTTTTGACTACTGATTGCGGAAAATGTCCCGTCAACATCCATCGCTGATCAACGCATCAGACTTTATTTCAGTCGAAGTTTAACACAAGCTGAAATTGCGATGTGTCAGTCAGTCCAGGTCATTTAAGAAGAAGGTTGTCCCCGCTCCAGTTTTACAGGTGATCGCACCTCCTGCTATTATTGTTAACTTCATCAGTGATCAGATCAGAGGACCAGGTCGACTTCATGGTTACTGAATGATGCACGAGAGGAGCAGACTAGTTTATGACATTTGTTTTTTTTGAGATAAAGATATAAAAATATGGTTTTCTTTGGAAAACATTTGTTTTTTCATGATAATGACATAAAAATGTCAACAGATACGGCCGTTCCTTAAGATTTTAAATTTAGCACTAAACAAAAGCATTAGTAAAGGTTTAGATTCTTCTAAAATAGTATTAAAATGTATTGAATAAAGAGAATGATTAAATAATGTTAAATAAAAATTTTGCTCAACGTTATAATAATGTAAAAACAATTAATTTAAGGGCAGGCCTTAAGAATGAGAACAGACTTGACTTCGTTCTACACTGACATCACGTTCTTTGCTCTCTGTCTCCAGTTTTAAGTGGTCCTCCACTCGCTGTCTCAGTGGTGCAGCTCACCAATAGCACCAGCATCAGTGTCTCCTGGGAGCCTCCGCTTCATAATATCCAGACTGGCACCATTCAAGAGTACAAGGTGAGATCTGAGCAACATTCAGATCATGACGGAACCAAACAAAATGCAAAGACATTTACTCTTTTCCTTTTTACGCCTGTATTACTCAGTCATGTACAGATTTGTTGTTTAGGTGATTGTGAAAAACACTGATTCATAATTAACAATTAGTAATTACTCTTTACTGCTCAAGTGCTGCCAGTTCTTGTTTTGTCATCAGGGTTTTCTGCTGAACACTGACTGTTCCTGTCATCTGCTCATTCTGTCCTGATTATCTGTCCGCCAGCATCAGCACAACACTGATTACTAATCATCAAGCTGCTATTCCTCCAAAAACTTCCATTCTATTGTTTTGAATTCTTCTTTCCATCTGCATCTACATGAAATCATAAACAAAAGGAGCATGTTGGATAACGAGAATCCAAAGGCTTTTTGGATTGCGGCAGAAGGCAAGGATCACAGCAAATCCCCTTAACGTTTTCATTTTCATAAAACCACGTGCTGCATTTTGTTTGAGCTTCCGGAGACTTGCATATGAGAAATTTCATATTAAATCAGTCGTATGGTATTCCAGCACACATTTTTATTACAGCCCTCTGCGTCTTCATCACAGAACTTCACAAAAGGTTAATTAATGAAAGGTTTGTTCCCCGCATATCAATGGAGAGAGATATGCAAATTATAGCAGGGCTGAAAAGGAACTGCGTTACCGTAGCTACCTGGCTGATGAAAATATCTGCACGAAATGAACACTGTGATAATTTTACTTAACAGGATGAAGAGCGTTTATATTCTTGAATAAAACAGAACCATTTAGTTTCTAACTGGAATGTTAAAATCCTGCTGGAACTAGCAAAGATTTTCTTATAATCCACGTGCACGTTGACATTTACTGGGAAAAGTTGATATTTTTACAAACATTACAACCAAAAATATATATGTAATATATGTTTTTTGCTCTGATTTTTGCGCATTATTTGGTCCGTTTACCTGCTACTTCTGTGTGTTTACCCACTTTTACGCACTTTGTTGCAATCTACCAATAAAAAGTGAATAACTTCTGAAACTCATCACTAGAATAAACCATAAGTTTCTCTTTTCTTTAAGTGCCTGCTTGTTTTTTTGTGAAGACAACAGTGCAGCACGTTGCTCCTGTTTTTCTATTTCTTCTCCTGATATAATGAAGTAATTTAAATATATATTTTCCTTTAAATCCATGCATAATACCTCATTTAAATGTGAGCAAACTGCGCAGACGCAGAGGTGCTGGCTGATTGGCAGCACTGATTGGATGTGCACACCACTCCTTGCAAAGGTCTTGAAGACGAGACTGAAGCTCCAAATTATTTTATGACTTGAAGCTTCAGCATTTGTATGATATCTGAGGGTTTACAGGGTTAATTTGCACCAACAATAAAACAAATGCAAATTTTTTTGTTGTTTATGTGTTATGTGTGTGTCTGGGTTTGTCTTATGACCTAAACAACGTTGTTTCTAGAAAACTACTAGCCAAACTCCTAATATTTTTTGAAATCACCATGTATTGATGGCACCAAAATGTCAGAGTTTTGGGTAAAAATAGCTGCTTTTTCTAACATAAAAACATGTTTTTTTTAAAAATGATGCAGCGTCATTTTAAATCTCACTCAGTTTTTCGGGCTGTTGCAATCAGTGATTACAGTATTTGCCTATAATCAGATGTTTTAAAATGAATCTCTAAAAAGACTGAAGTTTCTCTTTTTTACAGATCATTGCATGACAGTGAGAAAAGATAGTTTTTAAGTCTGAAAAGGGGAAAAGCCAGCTCAAATATCTCTGAACCAGAGTCTGGTTTGAACTTAACTCTGACCAGTTTGTTATTTTTATCAGATCTGGTGTCTGGCCAGTGACAGGGAGCTGGAGAAAAACCGAACCGTGGATGGAGCGGTTCTGTCCATCCTGCTGACGGGTCTGCTGCCTGATGTCCGGTACACCGTGGTGGTGGCTGCTGTCACCAGTCTGGGTGTGGGAGCTCAAAGCCCGCCTGTCAGCCTGCTTCTCAGTGAGTCACTCAAACTGTTGCAGCCAACACACATAGTGAAAAATATGGCATGATGCACTCTCAGTAGGACAAGCCTGGAACGAGTCAAATCTGTATGTGAAGTGTTATGAATTGGTGGAAAATGAGTGTGAAAATGTGAGAGAAGGTTTAGATGCATTGGATACAATTTGATTTTATACCACAGACTGACATTTACTGTCTGTGATAATGAGCTTCCATCTTGTTTAGATTAAAGTAGATAAATTAGGTTTTTTATATATTAAATATAGAATCAGATTCACCATATTGTTACATTTTTCACATTAAAAGTCACATTTAAAATAAAAATTATTACTGGGAGTCATTTCAAACCAATGCTAACGAAGGAAACATGTCTCACGTGTTTTATTTACAGTGTTACAGGTCTGAGTTTTGTATAAACTATCTTCGTTCTGTTATGATACCATATATTTCCTCACTGCCCTTTCCATCCACCTGACACTCGACTGTCTCTCATGTTTGGTATTTTCTGTCAGTGTGTCCATCAGCAGAGAGAAAGACGGGACGTGTGCAGACAGGTGGAGGTGTGGGTATACGGGGGTTTAAGCATAAAAAAAATGGTTAAAATACCAAATAAGTTGTAAATATGTTATGATATAAAAACATGAAGGATGCTCGGTATCAATTTATTTTGAAAATAAACATGATCAGTCTCTTTAAAGCAAAATATATTATTTAATATAGTCACTGGAAAAATAGGGGAAAATTTGTTTTATTGTTTTACTTTAAAATATTTTATTCAGATCATTTTATTCCATTTATTCTCTAAAAAATGAGGATTTTTTTGTTACAATGTCCCTCTGTAGCTGACCCTGAAGGCGAGCTCTGAACAAATTACTTTATGAATAGTCGATAGTTATCCAGTTATAATCTATCAGTGTGAGGACAGATGTACCTGCAGTTTGTCTCCACCCACTCCAAAACCTTTTGACATTAGTTATATTTTTACCAGCGAACCTCTAACAAGCGTTCTCAGTGATTCAGACCTGCTCTGTGTTACATAAATCAGAGGGAAACCTCGTCCTGTGAGGTTTGGGGCTGTAGATTATATCCAGTGTTAATTTTGGCAAGAAATTTTAATTTAGTTTTAGTCATAGTCTTTTGACTAAAATTCTTCAATTTTAGTCACAATTTTAGTCACTAAACTAGTTTTAATTGTAGTCTAATTTTAGTCGACGAAAATATGTGGCAGTTTTAGTCGACTAAAATCAATTGTAGATTTAGTCGACTAAAATAAGTATATTTTCTGAAGTATTAATTTAACAACTGCAATATAGTATGGATATTTTCTTACCATTCCACACTTCATCTGGCGTTTTCCCGGGAGCATCTCAAACAACTACGGAAGCCTCTGCTCACCGCTCAATAAGCCGAGCTCTGATTGGTTCTTTTCACAGTAGCCCCAGCTGTTAGCTTTTTGACTGATTCCTTTCTGCATCTTTCTTTTCCTCTGATTGGATTTCGTTGCTGTCTATTTTCGTGTCGTCTATTATTTGTCAACGAAAATCAACATAATTTTAGTCATAATAATCGTCTCAAATAGGGCCGTCTATTTTAGTTTTCGTTTCGTTTTCATCCGCAAAAATATATTCGTGAGGTTTCTGTTGAATATTTTAGCTCCACAGGTGTTCTTATCTTCATAGTGGGTGTGAAAACAGGTCAACAACTTCTCTTTCAGTTTTAATCTCTCAAACTACGCAGGTGGCGATAACACCCGAGTTCTCACGAGTTCTCCCGAGTCCGAACGGCCTGTATCTGTTTCATCACAACTCCTTTGATCGTTAGTATTCATCAGCTCCCGCAGTTGAATCCACACCTAGCATGCTGCTGGCTAAGACGTAGCAAACAGGAAGAGAGTACGTGTGATGTTGCCATGTGCAGCGGGGCAGGAAACAGTATACCTTGCTCTCATAGGCTAGTTTGTTAGCCAATCAGAGTCCAGCAAATTCAAACAATGAATATGAACGAGCTGCTGACGAAGCCTGATGGAAGGAGCCGGAACCACCCGAATTTTAATGCAGACAGATTGAAAGGTCTGTTAATCAGTGTTTTCTAACGTTTTTTAGATATAAAATGTTTCATATTACTGGTTAATACTTAAGAAATAACCACAAAGCCCTGAAATTTGTATGAAATGGCCTCTTTAAGGTGCATAAATGGGTCAAGTACGGTCCAAAAAAGTTGAAATTCACACGAAACAAACAGACTGACGAGAAAACAATAACAACTAACTCACAAAGAACATAAGAAACAAAAGGGTTTAAATATGGAAACATACAGATGTGTTATATGAGTGTAATGACAGGAAACAGGCGGAAGACATGAACTTAATTACACGAGTGAGTAAAAACACAAGATATTAAACTAACTCAAAATTCCTAAATGTGTGTGAGACACAGACTGACTGGTGACATGAATGAAACGTGATAAACCCAGTGAGATATTAGCTTTAGCATCTTAGTCTGTTACAGGAAGGTGTGAAAATGTTCATCATGTAAACAACCTGATCTATTGATTTGAATTACCTTTAGTTCACATACAATCACGATTGTGTCTCTTTCAGCTCAACCGCGGGAGGTAAAGAAAAGCAGAGATCTCAGCATAGCAGACCAGATCACAGGCGTCCTCTTCCAGCCGGCCTTCATGGCAGGGCTGGGAGTGCTCGCCTGGTTGGTGATGATGGGATTCAGCGGGTGGCTTTACTGTCGGCATCGCAGGAGGAAGCAGCTGGGACACTACACCACATCCTTCGCATACACACCAGCAGGTGAGCAGGGAAAGGAGGTTTTCTCTTGTCTGTCAGAACCGGGTTTTAGAAGAGCATCAAAAGTTACTCTGATGTTCTTTAATTCCGTCAAAGTCGTCACATCGGGGACGAGAAACAGAGGAAAAGGGGATTCAGCGCCCGTGGAGCAAACCTTCAGATTTAGTTTGAAACTTGTGACAGTGACAAAGTTCTTAATAGACCTCTGGGGATATCTCCAGCAGTGATGAATGTTTTCAATTTCAGTTTGTGTTTTAGCAAAGCAACTCCTACGCTTTAATCTCATACTCAGTTAATTAAAATGTATTTATCCTGACTTGGTAGTTCACAAAACAGAAATGGAGACAAACAGAAAGCGATGTAGAATACAAAAATAACAATACAGTTTTAGAATATGGCCTTGGGTTCATAAACATACGATGAACACCCTTTTTTTTTTTTTTTTTTTTTTTT
>SSNP01000017.1:534990-555562 GCA_006937955.1 Pachypanchax playfairii | reverse complement strand
AAAAAAAAAAAAAAAAAAAAAAAGGCTGACGTTGTGACAGAGAGAAAACTACAAAACTAATGATGCTGGAAACAAGACGTGGGAGTTGACGATGAGGCTTTGACAAACCAACTGCAAGTGAAGGCAGCATTTATACAGAGGGAAGGTGATTTCAAAATGGGAACAACTGAGGAGAGACTAATTAGGATGAATATGAAACAGATAAACCAACTGGTGGAAAAAAGAGTGAAAGATCCACTAAACAACTAAACACTCAGAGAGGACAATGAGATCTAAACCAAAGCAACAGAACAAAAACCCCTGACTATAAACTCTACATGAAACAGGAAACACAAAGCTCAACAAAATAAAAGTACAGGAAACACCTGGAAAACATAAAAAATAAAGCAAGAACAAACTCAAAAAGCCCCAAACCCTGATACTCATAGATGTAAGTATCATGATTACTTTGTGAAAGTTTTATTTAGATTTGTTGAGTAGGTCATGAGATATGCTGAGCAACATTATCGCCTACTTAATCTGTCCTACACTCAAAGACTCACCAATAAAAGTAAAACTCATGTTGATGCCATGTTTGTATGCATGTGCATCTTTTCATGCTTCCTTGTTTCATCCAGAGTTTGTTCATAAAGCAGTAAATTGCTGTTTGTTTTCAACTTGAATGAGGATCCTTTGAATCCCCACGTTGCATGATAACGAGTCCTGATCTAATATTTTGGCTCAAAATGTTCCAGAAATTGGCTGGTGGTCATTTTTACACTTCATCTATTCCACTGATGCAACAAACATGATATAACATGATAATCTGAGAGCTTTAGAGTCACTCGAGGGCAAAACAAACCATTCCCCTCTGTTTCTGGTCTTCATGCAAAACTATCCTCATGTTTAACACATAGACACAAGAATTATATCATCTCATCTAACTCTAAAGTGAATAAACATGTTTCCCCCAAAATGTCAAACTATTCTCTTTGAGATAAATTTTTCTTTGTGTTTTTTTTTTTTAATCATCACTGATGAATCCCATGCAGAGCTCCCCCCTCCACCGACTCCCCCCTCCATGGACGACTCCCTGCAGCTCTTTGTGGATGTTTTGAGCCGCAAAGGAACAGACAGCGAAACAAAAGATGGGAGCGATCCGCCGACTCTTCCAGCGAAGGGAGAACTTTTCTCACCCCAAAGGGGGGGACCACCAAAGTGGTTATCACAAGGTATCAAAACAAACCACATTATTCCAATTAAAAAATAAAAAATAACAAATATCTGGACGTCAAGTTGATGCGCATCAGTATATTGAAGCTTATTTAAATCTCTTTGGGGTTTAAAAAGAGCTGATTGTCACAACATGATGCACACTTGTTTTTCTGTGGGGGTTAACTTTGCTTTTAATAGCAGGGGGGTTTATTTTAAGCCTGACCTACATAAATACAGCTGTAACTTTGAGTGATCTGTTTGTCATCATCAGATGAGGATGTAATCTCATGCGGACAGTCGAGCATCCTGTCCAAGGTTCAGATTTCAGGCTACGGGTCTCTCGGTGGAAGAGTCTTTCCCCGCCCCTCCACTGCTGGCCAGAGGAGAGACGAGGTACGAGGGAGCTGCTGAAACATGTGCAGGCTCGGTGTTCATTACAGACTGAAGGCAGTTTCAGAATGGCAGGTGTTTATTTTGGCCAAGGGCCAAAACGCAGAGCCAAGTTTGTGTTGAACCGATAAAAAATAAAATATGGAATAGAAAATGAGTTTGGTTGTCATAAAGGTTTAGTAGCAAAATGTGTTTCACTGAAATTGGAATAAATAAGTCGTATGAGTCTGAATTACATCCAAAACACTGTTTTGTTTTTAAATGAAATGCACTCAAATGATATCGGATCAGTAAAGGATGATGAAAACTGCATCGAGCTGGAGAAAAACAATCAGTGTTTCATTTAACTTTTAAAACATCTGCTGAAAATTCACCACCATGTTTAATTATATTCTCAGAGGAAACGCCTCCTTACCCGACGTCTCGTCTAAGATTTAACTTTTTATTTTTATTTCTGCTGTTTGTAAAGCTTTTACACACAACCAGACTTTTCAAGCAGCTTCATTTTTTCCACAAATGCCTGTTTTTAGGCTTTAGATTTGATGGATTATAATCCACCTGCTAGCACAGCAGTCACTGATCATATTATATTTGTTTTTGCCTTGCAAGCAACAATCTTACGTTTGTAACTCTTTTTTTTTTTTAACATTAGAGTCTAATCTGAGCGATACATCAGACTTAAATCTCCTGCCGAAACCTTTCGCAGAAATATAATCATTTATTGCTCCTCTACTTATTATAATATACAGTTAATTTAAAACCTTTTTTCTTTTACTGTTGCTTATTTTTGTTTAAGTTCTGCATAAAAAATGAGTATTTCATTTATGCATGGATCAGTTTTTGCTCACATATGCTAAAATATAAAATGAGCGAAGAAATTACTCAAAGGAATGTAAACATTAGCTTTAAATGTGAATTATCTAATTATGAATCAAATCAAAGACAAAATGAAGAGCTGCAGTTAAGCTGCTGTCAGTAAAAACATGAAATAGATTATATATATATATATATATGTGTATATATATATATATATATAATATATAATAGAGATCTGTTAAAAATGTGACATTGATGTTTGTTTTATGGAGCTACTGTGAATGTTTTAACCATCAAATTGATACAAAGTTTCCAACAAATAGTAATCTTTTTAATTTTTTACTGGAAAAAAGTACAGATCTAATATTAACAATGATTAAAAATAAACCAAGTTTAACATTTTACAACTAATTCTGATGAAGGGGCTTAAATGTTTCTGTGTGTAATCTGTGCATAAATGTATTTGTTTGCACTCATCACGTGACTCTCCGTGTGTTCTTTCTTCTCAGAACCTGATTTAGACAGCAGCTGATCACATGATGTGACATCCTCTCTGATTTCCTGTCTTTGTGAACCATCAATCTGTTGCCATGGCGTTGATGAAAAACTCAAGACAAGAGGAAAAGCATGAAGTCTTGCCATCTGGCTTTTCACAAGCTCTTTGTTGACTTTTTGGGTTTTAATTTTATGATTTTACCTTCATTTTTTGTGCGACTTCCTTCACTCAGACGCTGTAAAAAGACATTCTCAGTTTTTTTCAGTTTTCTTAAAAAGACGTGATCAGATATATTAATAAATTAAAAGGTTTTGAGGAAATATTTTTTGGCAAAGGGAAGTGAAATGAAGTATCATTGTACAGCAGATTATTGAATGTATCTTTTGTTTACTTCAGCCCAAAAAAATTCTGATTCTGAGTGTTTGACAAACATTCGGGAGAAAAAAAAAACCCACAAAGAAGTCAAGTTTAAAACCCGTTATGTTGGTGCGTGTGCGCGTTTATCTCAGTGCATGTGTGTAAATGTTTGTTTGGATGTGTGTCAGTGTTTTTCTCATGTCTGTGAGGCTGTATATTGTAGTAGATCACCAGTGTGTTCATTTTTAAATAAAACAATAAAGGCTTTGTGTAAAAAAAAAAAAAAAAAATTCTGTGTGTGTAAACTGTGACTGAAAACTAGTAGACGTGTTTTTAGCAGCAGGACTCAACGGGTGGTGACGCCAGCTTGTCTTCTCGAGTCAGCTGGTATTCCTTCTTTGCCTTAAAATAAAATATTTCCAAAAAATACTTTGAAAGAAACTCAAGTTTCAAGTTTTTAAAATTGTACTGCTGCCAGGCACTGAGAGAGTCTCATTTTGGTTTCACTTGACTTCTGTATTATATTCCTGTATCTGCTTTACTACAGATAAAGTTTACAAGCCTAATTCCCAAAGAAATGGGATGCTGAGTAAAATATAAAATCAAAACAGAAACCAGATGTGTTCAACAACAAGAAGAGTACATCAAAGTAAATCAAGCCTCACCTGTTGTAGAGTAAATTTGTCCTAATGTAATAAGGCCCAGAGATCCACCATTCTGTCGGCCAGACATACCAGGGCATGACAGGCAAAAAAATAAATAAATAAATAAATAAATATTTAAGAACAAAAAGACAGACGTCAGTGATTAGCAAATCTCATAAACCATATTTTATTCCCAATCAGACATACACATATTAGCCATATTGACCAAACTGAGATTTTTCACTATTTCATAGAACCTACTAACTTTTGAATTTGCAAATCATTGTATTCTATTTACTCTTTGTGCAGTGTCCTAAAATTTGGGGAATTGGGGTTGTGTTATTTATTCATGTTATTTGAATTTAAGGCTGATTATTTGCATTTTTAAAGTATTCAGGTTGATATTTTATTTTGAAAAGCACGACAAAGGGTCATTTTTAAATAGAGCTTAATGAACCCTATAAAATCAAACATGTTTGTTCCACTTATTTCTAAGAGCTCTACCTCTTTACCAGGATTAGTTCATCTTTCAAACCCTTGCTGTCTTGTATTCTGCCCCCTAGTGGAGGATCTAAGGACTGCAAATAGCAAATGCCAATTAGATTTATGTGTTTACACAAATAATCAGTGTATTACTTTTAAACCAATCAACTGTTTACAACATAGTATCTTCTTACTATTTGATATAAGGTTTTAAACCAACAGTAAAAATTAAAATTTTTTCCAAACAGATGCACACGTTGCATTCGAGTAGTATTCCGCTCTCGTGATGAGGATTCAGAGCTGACTTCAAAAGGACAACGAAAATTTTATTGGTGCCCTTTTACAGAAATTTGGAGATAAAAGTCCAAATAGTAGGATTATTCAAACATGCACAAATGTCATTAATTGAATTCTGTACAATAATCTAGAAACCTATACCAGCGGAGATAACCACACGTGTGGTTGAGATGAGTTAGTAAAACAGCTTCTAACATGAGGTAAACTATCACACTAAAAATATACATGTTATACTCTTAATTTGAGAGAAAATTGATACTGACAGCTTTGCTAGAGCAAGTCCTGGCTGGGTTTATTTACTCTGCATGTTTGCGGTACATTAATGTCCATGTACATGCAACTATGAGTTAAGTGACATCTGCATTTAGATCTATGTGGAAAAACATCAGTAAATGGAGTCTGAAAATATAGCTGACACCATTTTTGACAGCAATCTTGTGCATCAGCGTGATTTATATTATAAAAAAAAAAAAAAAAAAAAAAAAGCAGAGCAGCTTTTTCTCAGGTGACTGAGAATATTGATGGGATACGTGATCAGACTGTCAGCAAGAAATATATGCATTTATTAGTGGGGTTGAATTACAGTGCATAAACCTCATTACCACGACGACTGCACATTGGAGAGCTCAGACATGCAGAAATGAGAAGCACTGGAATAAAGAGATGGAGAAGAAAGTGTCACTGAATGATTTTGAGCATGAAAATGCCATTTATCTATTCAACTTCTGCTGCTCGCCTGACGTCTGGCTCTGGGGCAGAAGTCTGTGTGGAGATCTGGAGACCTCCTTCTCTCTTCAGCTACTTTTTCACTGACAGATTGATCCATCAGTCATTAAATTAGGCCAATTTTTGTAACTTTTGCAGAACGGTTCTGTTACACTTGATGCTCCAGTCGTGTGTCAGGTTGCTTTTCACAGCAGGGATTTGTTTTGTTTGGTCTTTAACAGCCTCAATAACAACAAATAGGCTTCAGGACACATTTGAAAATGTGCTCCAAGCAATCTGAAATCACTCATCATGTTTATGAAAGCTAAAGTTGAAAAATTTCTCACCTGAGGCTCCTGCATCTACATCAAGGCATCTCAACTGGCTCCATTCAACACAGGAAAGCAGCGACACTCCTCTCAGCTCGCTCTAGCCGAGCACTTCGTCTTGATGCTAAATGAAGCCCATATTTCATTGGATTGTACTTGGAAAGAGAAGCAGAATCCAAGATGAACTGATGAGAAAAGCACGTCCCCCCCTGTCTGAGTTTCGAGAGACCTGGAGCAGGTTTTCATCCAGAAAGTCTCTGTAAACTGCTGCAGCTATCTTTCTCTTCATCCTGACTAGATTTCCAGTTTCTGATGCTGAAAAACATTCCCACATCATGATGCTGCCACCTCCATGCTTCACTGTAGGGATGGTGACTAGCAGAGCCTGGTTTCCTCCAAATGTGACACCTGGTTCAGTCTTTGTCTCATGAGATCAGAGAAGTGTGGTTCTCATGGTCTGAGAGTCTTTGACAAACTCCAGGTGGGCTGCCATGTGACTTTCACTAAGAAGTGGCTTCTATCTGGCCACTCTACCATACAGGCCTGATTGGTGAATTGTTGCAGAAATGACTGTCCCAGAAGGTTCTTCTCTCTCCACAGAGTCCTATGAAGTGTCCTGGTGGTTTCAAACTCCTGCAGATTTATACCTAGAGACAATCCTGTCTCAGATGTCTACAGACGAGTCCTTTAACTTCATGCCTGCTTTGTTCTCTGACATGAACTGGATCTTATAAACAGGTGTGTGCCTTTCCAAACCATGTCCAATCAACTGAATTTACCACAGGCTGACTCCAATTAAGCTGCAGAAACATCTCAAGGATGATCAGGAGAAACAAGATGCACCTGAGCTGTGCATGTGATTTCTCAGGTTTTTAGTTTTATTTTAACAAAATATGATGTTGAACACATTTAGCACATGTTGCAGGGCTTTATGACCATGAGTGCATGTTAGCTTGCACCAAAAAGTTTGTGTTTCAGCATTAAAACGCTGCTAGCTGCTGATTCATGTTACCTCAAAAGGGAAGTTTCACAGAATAAGTTTCACCTTTTAATATATATTTAAAATAAACCTCTTTACGGTATGAGAAATCTCTTTCTCTGTGGTGAGGTAACTCCGTGCCTTTGTGCTGAAATAATCAGGAACAGATTGTAAAAAGCAGAACAAGGACTAAACTAACATTTCTCTACCAGAACTAAATAACTCTGAGATCTGAGAAAACACTGAGTTGATTGTGTCGTATTTCCAGAAGAAAGAGAAATCTTGTCTGAGGGAAGATAGCAGGTGTGATCGGATGCCTTCCTCAGATTGCTGCATTGTAAGCCTTCTTGGTTTTGAACGCAGCTTAATGAGAGAAGGAGGCCTTCATCTCTCTGTACAGCTCCTGAAATATGACAGCAGAGGGATATGAAAGGCTTTTTCTGTGTGTCTGTGCCGTCATCCGCTGTATGAGCGCTCTGTGAGCAGATCTTATTAGTCCAAGTACAAGCTACAGTATTTTAGTAGGAAGGGATTCAGCTACAGTGTTGAAAATGAGCTGTCCACTTTTAGCAAACACAAGGATAGTGGTAATCCAGTGAAATTTAGATTTTTTTGTAATTCAGAGCGGTTTGATGATTTTGTGATTTTGCATATAGCGTTGAAAAGAGGTCAAGGAGACGTCCCTCTGAGGAAAGGACAGGAGACCCAGCTAGAGAGAGCAGAAATGAACATGTTGAGGTTCTTTGGGAGAGACGGGGATGGACAGGATCAGGAATGAGTCCAGAGGGACAACACGTGTTAGATGTTTTTGAGATAAAGTCAGAGAGGCTGAGATGGTTTGGACATTTATTGAGAAAAGGATGCTGAGGTGGGAGGAAGAGGTCTAGAGGAAGACCTGAGAGGAGATAAATAGATGTAGTGAAGGAGGACATGAGTTTGGTTGGTGTGAGAGAAGAAGAATCAGAGGACAGATGGAGACGGATGACTTGCTGTGGTGAATCCTGAAGGAAACAGCTGTAAAGAAAAGAAAAGAAGAAGTAGGTAGAATGGATTAGAGTTTCTGTGCATCTCTCCCACTAACACATGATCATATATTAGACGGTTAACGAAGCTGATTATGATAAATGCTTATTTTCAATCTATTTATTTTATCTGTAATTTATTATTTTTATAAACTGTGAATTTGGTACGACTTTACATTAAGATAACCCAATAACTAACCTGCTAATGGGAGTAAAGTTCAGATGCTGAACCAATTTGTCTCAAGAATAAATGGAAAGCGCCATCTAGTGGTCACACCTGAAAGCAGCAGAGTGACAGTGAATGGAAAGTAAAAACAGTTGGTTCATTGCAGGTTGTTTAAAACATCTTTTTCTTTTTCCATAAAAACTTTAATTTCTTAAAAATCTACTCTCAAACAAAAACAGAAGTAGATAAAAGGACTGTGAGACCTCAGGAACGACAGCCATGTTCAGTCAATTGCACAATAAAAGTAACTAAATCTGTTTTGTAATGAAATATTATAAGAACTTTAAGAAAGAATTAGTGAATAAATATCTGCAGCATAAAATTTGGGTTAAGAATTACATCAAGTAACAACCAAATATGATAAAATCTTGATTTTGACAGATAAAGAAACTCTGATTCTAAACCTGGGAATCGTATCTGTTCCTATAGTTACGTAGTATGTCCATATTTGCATTCAGTTGCAGGTAGCTGCTATTTTAGAACATTGTATAGATTATTTTGTAAATGTCATACAAGTAAAATCTAGATACAATATAAACTTCTTAGGTTCTAAAACTAAATGTGAATTTTGGATGTGTATTTTGGTTCAAGAGCACAAATATTAACAATAAATGTTATTGAGACAAAAAACTGTTTGTTTGTTTGTTTGTTTTTTTATGTTTAAAAATGTTCTGAGTCAATCAAGAAAAATGTCACCTTAACAGTACAAATAACTAAAATTCACAACAAGATCAGTAACACAATTGTGAGAATTTATCCCCAAATTCATTCTTACTTTAAAATAAATCAGATTAATATTTTGGATTATATCAGTTTAGTTATTTTGATTGTGGTTTTGTTAGTGTTCTTCCCGTCTGTCAGCTGATTAATTCAGGGTGTTTTATTTTGGTGAATTGGTGACTTTGTGTTGTTTATAGATCCAGTGATGTGCAGTAGCACCACCAACAGGAAGTCCGAGGTGATTTTAGGTCATGATAAGCATCTAAAGAGGTTCCTCAGTTTGTAGTTTAATAAAATATAAATATCTCAAAATTCCAACATTAAACAACTTGTTAAGATGTCAGGATTTGATTTTAGAAAAACACGAATCACAGCCAGTCAAATGTCTCCATTTGACTTTTATATTAGGAATGCAGAGTTATAACTATGTTTATAACTGATAATTACAAACACACACACATAGAGGATGTAGAAAATAAACAGAAGCCATTAAACAGTCCAATTTACAGAACATTATACTCATTAGAGTCAGAATATGATGCAATAGGATCATAACTTGGACATTTATGGTGAAAATTTTCCTTTTTTTAATTTTATCTTATGGAGTTATTTTTTCTAAGAGAATCTGGAATGTGAAATAACAACAGTTTCTCTCCTGACAGTCTGTTTCAGCTCCAACTTTTTCCACAAGGTGCTACAACAAAGATAAATCTGTTTATTGCAGCTTTTTAACCCTTTATTCATCACTCTGTTCTGCCACGTTAATTAAATGTACATTACGTTTATTCTGTTTGGGGACATAATTACATTTATATATGAGGGTTTTTATAATAAATGTTTGAGTTAATTAAATAAAATCTAAAATTTAAAGTGTAATAAATTTAGAAGAACCAACAATTTGTCTATGAGATGTTTTGAGATGTGTGAAACAATCCAACATGAAGGACTCGCCCTTTTCTCTTTTTTGGACAATTTAAACTCAGTCCTGTGGTTTGGCTTGTTGTGGGTAATGATCTTTTTGTGTGGAGTTGTGAGGCGTTTTGAATAAAAAGCACCGTGTCATCAGTATTACTGAAATGTGCGCAGCGCTTTAACAGTTTTGTATTTTCAGCAAATTCTCTTTAAACACAAAACTCATCCTCTGTGATTGGTTGAGGCTCAGCAGCCTGTATTGTTCCATCAGGTCGTTTGTTCGCTTGGTTTCCTGCACACAAACAAAACTTTCCTGTCATCCTGGACAATATTGGGCTCCTCTGTGCTTCGGCAACTCGGAACATTGGATTCTCTGATTTCTTTCTAAGGAAAAAATAAAGATAAAGGTATGTAATCTGAACTGAAGATGTAATAAAACCTCTGCATTCCACTGAGATGTAAAAGGATTTTAAAATGTATTTTGCATTTTCCCTTAAAACAAGACTGAAAAGACCTATTTTGTATAAAATATTCAAACAGTATTCCATGTTTTTATGGATGCACACTAGAATATCCTGGAAGAATATCCTGTAGCTCCTGCTCAGCGTGCCACGCCTGGTGTTTCTGACTCATTTAGAATTTCACAAATTGATCTCTTGAGTTTGAAAACATTTTTATTAAAAGTGTGTAGAAACACTGAACTGTGCAGCTTCTCCATGTTGACTAATGAGTGATGTTTCTCTTATTAGATCTGACCAACTCAACCATGACATATCTACAGTATCTCCACATTGTTTTATTCATATCCACCGCTGCTCCATCGCTGTTGTACAGGAAGTCTTTGCTGTAATTGGTGGAGCAGCTGCAGCCAGATGTGAAGAGGCTCTGACCCAGTCTCTTATTTTTTCATCTCAGTATATTTTGGCAGGATGTACAGCTTCATGGGAGGTGGGTTGTTCTGTGCCGGAATTGGGAACATACTCCTCATTGTATCCACGGCAACGGACTACTGGATGCAGTATCGTCACTCCAGCAATTACATGCACCAGGGCCTTTGGCGGTACTGTGTGCCAGAGAAATGCATGACACATACAGATAGCAGTGGTAAGTCAGGGGCCTCGTCTTTAACTGGGTGTTTTTATGTTTATCTGTGACTCTGATCAATTCTAGAGTTACTGCCTCAATCGGATTTTATCTGAATCTTAAAATATGAAATACTGATAGGAGAATAGCAACAGTTGAACATGTTTTTTTTACATAGGTGTGTCTCATGTTTGTTTGACCCAGTCATATAAAAGAAAGATGCTTTCTAGCACCTGTTTCCTCCTCTCACAGCGTACTGGGACGCCACTCGGGCCTTCATGATTCTCTCCCTGCTGGCTTGTTTCATCGGCATCGTGATCGGCATCATGGCCTTCATCCATTACTCCTCCTTCGATGGATTTGACAAGACCTTCGCAGCTGGCATCCTCTTCTTCATTTCCTGTGAGCTGCTTGTAAATGATGCTGTTTTTTCTGCTGCCATGAAACTAACAAGACGTTTTGGTTTAACAGGCTTCTTTGTGTTGCTGGCGATGGCAGTTTACACCGGAGTGACAGTCAACTATTATGGGAAACGCTATGGCAGTTGGCGGTTCTCCTGGTCCTACATAATGGGCTGGGTGGCAGTGGTGCTCACCTTCTTCTCAGGTTTGCATCCTGATGATCGGACTTTGCTGCTCAGGTTACATATTGTGCTTTTTTAAACAAACAATCATGCGTCTCTTTTTACAGGTATCTTCTTCATGTGCGCTTATCGGATGCACGAATGCCCTAGAAACTCAAACACACGCTGACCTGCCCAAATATTGCCATGCACACACACCTGAACCAGCACTGGGCCCATTAATACCAGGAGAAACCAACATTCAGCTTTACTGTAAACATATTTATGAATGAGCAAAATAAAAATAAAATTCTGTTTTTTGTGCTTTTAATGAAACCAACTCAGAAAAATGCAGCAATGGAGATTTTGATTGTTCCTGCAGTCACAGGAAATAACGGAGCTCTGAAACTAATGAGAACATCTTCGTGTTGCGTGTTCTCAAGCACACATTGAACCAAGAACGACTTCAAAATACTAAATCACTTTAGCTGTAATGCAAAATTAACTTGTGTAAAAACCACATGACTCTAAACCAACAAGCACAAACACAGAAACAGATGAGTCCAAATGCAAATATTTATTTATTATTTAGATGAACTGTGCAATAAAGGATTAAGGCAACACCCTGTTATCAGATGAACATATCAAAAAGAACATCAACATGAAAAAATAAAAATGGTTACCACAAAGTGAAGAACACATTAGCAGAGAACGTTCAAAGAACAGCTAACGGTTTGATTCAGAACATGCTGCAACCACGCAGTCCTACAAACAGACTTAAAGGGAACAAACGCAATCATGCAGATCTGTAGAAACTCGATGGGAGTTTAATCGACTTCCTCGATGGTCGGACCAGAGGCAGGTCCTCCTGCTCCTGGAGCACCACCGGCTCCAGGAAAGCCACCAGGCATTCCTCCTGGCATCCCACCAGCACTTTGGTACAGCTTGGTCATGACTGGGTTACAAATCTTCTCCAGCTCTTTCTGCTGGTGCTCAAACTCGTCTTTCTCTGCAGACTGAGGGAAACAAATCAGAGAAGAATTTAATATTCTTTTCAAATCCAGACTGCAGACGGTCAAAGTTTCAGGCTACAAAGCCCCACAAACCTGATTCCTGTCCAACCAGCTGATGACCTCGTTACATTTATCCAGAATCTTCTTCCTGTCCTCCTCACTGAGCTTGTCCTTCAGCTTCTCATCTTCTACAGTGGACTTCATGTTGAAGGCATAAGCTTCCAGACCATTCTTGGCTGCCACCTTTTCTCTCTGAACATCATCCTCAGCCTTATACTTCTCTGCTTCCTGGACCATTCGCTCAATATCCTCCTTGCTAAGTCGACCTGCGACACAAAGAAAGTCATTACAAAAATAACTTCCTGCTTTTGTCAAATGTCCTCATTTAAAAAATGTAGAGCTTAATTTCCATATAAACTTACCCTTGTCATTAGTGATTGTGATCTTGTTCTCTTTTCCAGTGCTCTTATCAACAGCAGACACGTTCATGATGCCGTTAGCATCGATATCAAAAGTCACCTCAATCTGAGGGACTCCTCGAGGAGCTGGGGGAATTCCTGTCAGCTCAAATTTCCCCAGGAGATTGTTGTCTTTGGTCATGGCCCTCTCACCCTCAAACACCTACAAATATGATAAATAAGGTCAGCACATCTATCACTTTCCTCTCTTTAAGGTGAATGAAGGTAAACAGCTGTCTGACCTGAATGAGCACACCAGGCTGGTTGTCTGCATAGGTGGTGAAGGTCTGGGTTTGTTTGGTGGGGATGGTGGTGTTCCTCTTGATAAGAACTGTCATGACTCCACCAGCAGTCTCAATGCCCAGAGACAAGGGCGTCACATCCAGCAGCAGCAGGTCCTGCACGTTCTCAGATTTGTCCCCACACAAGATGGCTGCCTGAACAGCTGCAGAACAAACAGGTGGAGAACAAATTCAGACATGCAGCTCAATAACGTAATGTGATTGATCAGAACCAAATGTATCGTACCTGCACCATATGCCACAGCCTCATCAGGGTTAATGCTCTTATTCAGGTCCTTCCCATTGAAGAAATCCTGCAGCAGTTTCTGGATCTTTGGGATACGAGTTGAACCTCCCACCAACACGATGTCGTGGATTTGAGCTTTGTCCATTTTAGCATCACGGAGAGCCTTTTCCACTGGCTCGAGAGTTCCTCTGAACAAGTCAGCATTCAGCTCCTCAAACCTTGCTCTGGTGATGGAGGTGTAGAAATCGATGCCCTCGTACAGAGAATCGATTTCAATGCTGGCCTGAGTGCTGGAGGACAGGGTGCGCTTGGCTCGTTCACAAGCCGTGCGCAGACGACGCACTGCTCTCTTGTTGTCGCTGATGTCCTTCTTGTACTTGCGTTTGAACTCAGAGATGAAGTGGTTCACCATGCGGTTGTCAAAGTCCTCTCCACCCAAGTGTGTGTCGCCGGCTGTGGACTTCACCTCAAAGATGCCGTCCTCGATAGTCAAGATGGAGACGTCAAATGTGCCTCCGCCCAGGTCAAAGATCAGAACGTTTCTCTCAGAGCCAACCTGAAAGCACAAATGACATTTGTTATAGTTCCCTTGACTTACTGAACTTGAAGAATTACAATTGTGAACAAAAAAAAAAATCGAGAACTTAAGGCAGCTTTGTTAAAACATTGAACCAAAACAATAAAAGTCACCTTTTTGTCCAGGCCATAAGCGATGGCAGCAGCTGTGGGCTCGTTGATAATACGAAGCACATTAAGGCCAGAAATAGTTCCTGCATCTTTGGTAGCTTGGCGCTGGGAGTCGTTGAAGTAAGCAGGCACAGTCACCACTGCATTCGTTACAGTCTGGGGGGATTCAAAGTTTAATAATTTTATAAAAGCATTCATAATAGTTTTGAACTACGATATGCACCTAGTATGTCTAACATAAACATCAGCTTTAATGGTTTTTGTAATGAGCAGCTGACAGGAGTGAAAGTATTAGATTCAATGAGCAGAAAGACCGGATACCTTTCCAAGATACGCCTCTGCAATTTCCTTCATCTTAAGCAGCACCATGGAGGAGATCTCCTCAGGGTAGAAGGTCTTTGTCTCACCCTTGTACTCCACTTTTACTTTTGGGCGTGAACTATCATTAATAACTGTGAAGGGCCAGTGTTTCATGTCTGACTGGACAACAGCATCATCAAAACGCCGTCCTATTAGTCGCTTTGCATCTGATGGAACATAATGAGCACAATTAGTAAGCAGAAACATTTTAAGATGTCTAATCAAACTTGGCATATGATTCAAATCTCACCAAATACTGTGTTGTTGGGGTTCAGAGCCACCTGGTTCTTGGCTGCATCTCCGATCAGTCTCTCAGTGTCAGTGAAGGCAACATAACTGGGTGTGGTCCTGTTTCCCTGGTCGTTAGCAATGATTTCAACTTTACCATGCTGAAACACACCTACGCAGGAGTAGGTTGTGCCCAAGTCAATTCCTACCGCTGGTCCCTTGGACATGGTTCCTTCAAAAACACCAACTGTTAATCATCTATAAGCACAAAGTTTCCCTGTGTGTGACAGCAAAGTGTCTCCAGCTTCCAATAACCACATTCTTAATGAGGTAACGAGGCTGTAACAACTCAAGCTGCTCAAATAGACACATAAACAGACAATTAAATACTAAATATATTCACAACACCTGCTACAAGGCTATTAACAGCATAACTACTGTCTTTAGCATGATGACAAACATTATGGAAATAACTGTAACCTGGTTACAAGAACCATTACTATAATCCTGCCATTTAAAATAAATAAAATCAAATTGGGGTAAGCACCAGAATCTTCTAGCTGGAAAATCAGTAAAAAACTCTGGCAGGTTTCCAGACAAGTTGGAGTTCCTTGGAACAGTCCCTTTGTTTACTGTTGCTACAACAGTAGAGCTTCAACACACTGATGACAGGAACATTTCAAACCCCACGAGGTTGTGTGTGGATGACTACTAAACAATATTTCTAGGTGGTGAAGGTCAGAAACTATTTTCAAAACATGACGATACATAGCTCAGTGGTTTGACAACCAGTTATTTTAAAAGCAGCAAAACCAGGTTTTTGACTGAGACTGTTACCAAAGTTTGCATCAAGAAAGAGCTTTAAAACAAAAAACTCAAACAGGTAACAAAAATAATCATTAATCATGTAAAGATTTGAGTTTTAGTGAGGGAGCAATATAAACTTCTTCCAGAAAGAAAGAAACAATAAGCACGATATTCAAAATAATTACACATAGTATGACCAAACAAACTCACTTATTAAAAGACATAATAATAGAATAATAAATTAAAAGTTTCCCTGCTGAACTTCTCAGAATCTTTAAAGACCGTGAAAGTTGGTTCGGTTTTGGGATCAGGAGTTTGATTATTATTATGATAAGCAGGTGCAGCTGCAGTACATCAGCAGGGGGCGGGGCTTCTCGTTCAGGTGTCCACAAACTTCTGGATCTTTCTATTACTTCTTACAACGTACTTTTAATTTGAAAGATTTCTCCTAAGATACCAAGTTTGCATATTTATCCATGTTGACACCACTTAAACAGTTACAGTCTAAACCGAAAAGTAAAACCGAAGTTTCACAAATATGTTAGAGAATATATAACGATACTGTAATTAGTTAGTCCAGGGCAAAAAACATTTCTTAGAAGTAAATTTAGAGCTACTAAACACTCTAAAAATAGTAAAAAACTTTAAACGCAACCGTTATTTGCCATATTGATCATTGTGATAACGGTTTTTGATTTCCTGTCAGCTCGCGCCGCCACTCACCTCTGTTTTATCAACGCTTTTTGGATCTTCTCAATTTACTCAGGCTGCAATTGATAGTCTTGGCTCACTTCCCCGTTCAGTCAATCAGAGCACGCAGCTCCTGTTTCTCTTTTTGTTTTCCAGGTCGGTGGGTCGGACGGCGTGTGTCTGCTGCGGCGGCCGCGCCTCCTCAAAAACATTCCCTCCCAGAACTCTCTAGAAACGCAGGAGGAGCAAAGCTGACCAATCAGCTCACGTCCTCTCCTCGGCTTCGACAAACTGTCCAATTACAAAATACTTTCAACTGGTTATGTCACCAGTTGCTACCAGGAAAATGAAAAAAGTTAGTTTTAACGTGAGATTTCTAGCAAATACTCGCAGATTGGAGGTGGGAATGATCCAGAAGCAGAGAAATGTAGTTTACTCTAGTGTTTACTGCGTGTCAGCTCCTGGGGGGTTTTAAACGTTTCAATAAATGCGAATGTAACAATTTATTGGTGGATAGCATGGGATTAAAAAAACTCTTTTAAAAGGACTCCTGATCATACATGTTTTACTTTTATATGTATCTCTATATTTTGTATGTAGTTTTATGTGATAGTAGTATTGAATATACTGCAGTCATACTGTTTAATATTAATATCTTTCTGAAGTGCTTCATGTCCAGTTTACTGTTAAATAATCTCTCTATTTAACCCCTTATCTCACTGGGATGTGACTGTTGGTGCAGAGAAACGTCATTGTGAGGAAAATACTCAAATTTCCTGTTGAAATCATACTAAATTGGTACCAACAACAGACACTCTAGACCTGGGGATGCCCCCAGTTTTATGTTTCATTCCCTCTATTGAAATGAATGAGACATTGTTTAAATTAAAGATAAAAACACCTCAGATATTTTTTATGAAGTGTTGACCCTTATTTCTTCACATAGTTCACATTGTAACTTAACTTTTCAACAGCAGAATGAGGCAGAGACACCTTGACTAACTTTTATTTAAGTTTTACAAAAAATTGCGGCGTCAAGTAGAGGATATAATTTCAATTAATTGCAGTTAAGTTATGAAGTGTTAAATTATGTTTCAGTTTGTTCATGATTCATCCAAAGTTTCTTCTAAATTTGGTCACCAAGCCCTCCCGAAATTGTTCTGTGTCTAACACTTTCTGACTCACATAAACTTAATTTAGAGGGGTTTAGGATTGATTCCAGATATACTATCAACTCTGTAATTATCTTGAAAGAACATTTATTGTTCAACTGTCAAGAGACATGGCAGAGAAGCTGTGCAACTCCTGCAAAAACTAAAGAATAAAAGTACTTGTTACTTTGTTTTTACACCATGAATCAAACATGTTAACAAAATAAAGTATATATTTTTGATTTGAAATGTCAGTATTCTTTATTTGCACAAATTACACAATTCTGATTTTTTACATTATTTTTTCAATATAAAACAAATTTGAACTATGGCTGTAAAATATATATAAATAGAGGTAAAAGCATGCTTATCATTAAAGAGTAGCATAATAAAAATGCATGTAATCAGAATGAACATAACCAGTTACAAGTTATCAAGTTTTATACTCAGACTTTCTTGCTGATTTGCAACAAATTACTGCTATTTTAAGGGGATTTATCTCTAACTGATTTATAGCATTTATTGTTTTTTTAAATAAAAGTAAAAAAAAACTGCCAACCAAAAATACCCTTCTCAATTTGTTTGCTGTGGTATAAAACAGAAAGAAACATACAAAAATTTGACCCTTAAACAATAATGTATTAATGTGTATAAAGTTTAAATACCTAAACCAAAAAGCTGACAGCTGTAATACTTTCATTTTAGATGCACAATCTGCACAATAATTCCAGGAAAAATTGTTTAACAACAACTGGGTCAAAGAAGATCAGGTTTTAAACCCAATCCTGTGTTGGCTTTTCTTTATAATACAGCACATCCATCTTGATACCATGTGTAAAAAAAGGTCTTTTCCTGTGACCCTTTAACATGATATGATCATATTTAACATGGGTGTTGGAGAGACGTTTCTGGTATGACTCATAGCGCAGTGTGATCTAATTATAGCCAGTAGTTGCGTTTTTATAATTATTATTATTGTAAGAATAACCAAAAAAATATATAGTTTGCAGTAAATTTTACTCCATAAATTGGTAATTGATAGAACAAAAAAAAAAGATTTAGTCAGACGGGATAAAGATCATGTGGTCTGATAAACAAAAATTATGTATGCGTCTTATCAAAATAAAGCAGAATAAATCTAAACCATTAAAAACCATCTACAAAGAAAAATAAAATCATTGCATGGAAATAAAACTCTAAATTTAACAAAGCTGCAAAGGCAGGTATTTATATATTTAAAAAGCAAGCTATTCTATTTCACTTTGTTTTTAATGCCTCTTAAATCAGAACCTTCAATGTCTGATGGACAAACGTTTTTCTCAAAATATGGAAACATGTGGGTTGTGCAATCATGGTGTTGTGTTACCCCAACGTGCGGCGGTCCTGGTCCTCTGGGCCTGCGGTCCTGCGTGTTTCAGGTGTTTCCCTTTGCCAACATACTTGATTCAAACACCTGTTAAAACACCTGAAGCTCACATGGTGGTGTTTCATAAACACCAGAGCTGGAGATTGTGTTAGGTAATACAAACTGATAATAATCTGCATGTTCTTTTATGACTGTACATGGACATAAAAGATACGTACACTGTACACTGACTATCAAAAGCAAAATTTGAAAGTAACATTTTTGCACCCGAGACACGTGTCACATTCACTGTGTTCAAACAAGTAAAGAATTCATGGTTCAAAAATAAAGCTTGTAAAACCAAGTTTAACATTACACTCAACATAGCCACCTTTTTATTATGTTGAGCTTGATGTTCATCAGTTTCACACTGTAATTATGTTTAGCTACTAAGTGTATAGCGGCAGGTCACAATAGCAGATCCAGTGCAGCTGGGGACATCTCCGACTGGAATATCCTATTATTCTACTGGAATAATCATGTAATGCAAAACTGATGGTGATGTAAAAGTTTGTAAAATAAGGCTTGCATGAATCGTTATGACACCACTGAGTTTTAAATTATTTCAAGATGACAGCAATTCACTTTAGTCTTGGCCTTTCTCAAAGTAGAAAAATCAAACTGAATCTGTATCGAAATCTAGACAAACTCAAATAAATACCAAATCATTGACATTAGAACAGATATTAAAATAAAAACCCAACACATCTTTCAGACCATGACAGTTAAAATATTTTCAAATAGTTCTTCACAATAATCAATCAATGAGAAACTTGGTCCGGACTATATGTCATAAAAAAATTGCACATTGCATGTGTCTGGTTTACTTGGTACAAACAAACCTCAGTGGAATTCCCCAATTCAGTCTTTGTGGGAATTAATGTGGCATTCCAGTTCAATATATTGAGTGTTTATGTGTAAAAATGAAAGTGTTTGATATAAGGATACTGATACTGGTATCGGAGTCGATACCATTCAAATGTACCGGTACTCGTATTGGTTGGTCAACTGATACCACCGATACTTAAAATGTGGAAACTCTGCAAAAATATCACAGAAAATGTTTATTTTTCACTTGAAAATTTGGTTTCGTGGTCATTTTTATTCTTTATTGAGTTCACTATTATTTATTGTAATAAGCAGAGAAGAAAATAAAACCTGTCGTGCGGTAGAAGTATCTGCATTGGTACTCAGTATTGGCAAGTACTCAGATCCAAGTATCAGTATTGTATCGGTTTGAAAAAAGTGGTATTGTTTGATATTCTGGTACAAACTGAGGCTGAGTTTATAATAAAAATACAATGAGGTCATTTTGACATCCATGCAACGCGTTTTATTTATAAAACACATCAGTGTATAAGTGAGATGTAAATACGCAAGTATGGATTATGTTTCTCTTTGACTGGAGATCCTGACCCATATCTGGCACAGGCCTGTATTCTTCTTGTAGCGCTTCACAAGGGTGTCAACATGAACTCCTTTCGGGAGAAAGTTCTGTGTACTATGCAACACTGACGGCATTGCTAGGGGACAAATACTGTTTACTGACAATAATGGAGAGATTCTAAACTGGCATTTGACACTGGATATGCCTCAAGTAATCTATCAGGAAGCTCATTCAGGCTGTGTCCTCAAGGTGTATTGTGGTAGCGCTCTTTAGGGACTCATGAACCCCATTCGTGTCAGGATATTTTACAAAAGTCTTAGAATTTCTCTCAGATAGGCGTGCCTTTTGTACACAGTGTACAAAAACAACACTGACATTTTCTATTAAAAATCACAGCCTGAGGCAACAAATGACCCATTCTAAAATGTCCTATCACACAAACAACGGTGAGACTTTTATCATCTGAAAAGATCCCGAACACTTGAGATCTGATCACTGATCCTGGTCTTTCACAAAGGAACTGAAAAATTACCATTGTTCTATCTATCTATCTATCTATCTATCTATCTATCTATCTATCTATCTATCTATCTATCTATCTATCTATCTATCTATCTATCTATCTATCTATCTATCCAGTGTC
>SSNP01000017.1:479069-534980 GCA_006937955.1 Pachypanchax playfairii | reverse complement strand
TCTATCTATCTATCTATCTATCTATCTATCTATCTATCTATCTATCTATCCAGTGTCAAAATAACCATAAACATCAACATGTATTTTTAACCACTCAGTGGTCATAATGTTATGGCTAATCAGTGTTTATGTAATGTGACCCGAAGCCCCACATCCCTATTCTGTAATATACCTGCAAGTCAACACATAAAACACCTTTACTCTTGCTTCACATACATCAAAAATAGTTAACTTTCAACTTATAAAATCTGTCTCCCATGGAAAACCCTAACGTTACAAGTACCTCAGACTGTGTTTGAATACCAGATCCTAAAACAATCTCTCTTGATAATAATCACAACATTTTCATTTCAATGAATCTACAGACTTTTGGTTATGAGACCATCACACTGAATAAAAATAGTCAAAGTTCTTTGCTTTCTATGTCAAAATTGAGATAAATATGTTCATGAAAGCACAAACAAACAAGACAAAAGTCTTTTATTTTAGGATCAAACTATATGTTCAGTACTGTAAAATATGAAATTCATAGCCCCGTTCAGATTACTCTATTGTGTTTCTGTCCACACCCATGAAGAGATGATAGTATAAATGGAGGGATAAGACAACCAAGTTCATCAGACAACATGAAGACATACAGGTGGGTCTTAATGTCATTTATGATACAATTTTTGGTTTCAGCCTGACGCTACAGTTAAATTTTATTTATTACCACAAAGCAGTTTTTATATATCTTTTACGTAACATTAACAGTACGGTTATGATGTTTATTGGAGTAAGAAATATGTGTAAAGATAATTGTTTGCCTCAAAGTAATTTTTTACTGTCAACATGTTTCATTTAATTGTAATTTAAAATCCAAGAAGCATTGACACGAAAATTTTTAATTGAGTCAACAAAACTTGTTTTTTGAGTGTATGAAAATAATTTTCTAACAGAATCAAACCAAAACTTTTATTTTCTCCATGTTAAAACATCTGGATGTTATTATGGTGTGTCTAATCATCAAGGCAGTCAGAACAAAATCTGAATATCATTGATTTCATGTTAAAGAACCAGTTTTTAGGAATTTTTCAAATGCAAGAATCATAGGAGCCCAAGATTTAGCATATATGAATGTTTTTCACATTTTGGTGAAACTTCTTACAGTTTATGTTTTTGTTTGAGTGAGATTGAGCTATCATCTCTTAGAAAAAAAAAACAGCTTTTATATTATTTTTTTGAAAAGTCTTCCACGAAAACACTTTCCTGTAAAAGAACCTGGTACATGTTGTAGCTTCTATTGTTTTGCTACTTTCTCACAGGTCCACAATGAAGACAATGAGGCTGATCATTCTTACGTACCTGCTGGGATTATTTCTGCTAGCTGATGCCCAGATTCCAACTGCATGCATTATTAGTAGCACTAATAGACCTCCAGGTTTGTCATGTTTTATTTAAAATATTTCTCTGCCATTTCTTTTCAAACTCTGCTTTTATTTCCATCTTTTCTTTGTTTGTTTCTTCTAGATAACTCTGACATCACTGTCAGTTGCGGCACCCAGTATATGGACCTGAGTATCTATATTTGTCCTATGTATAATGCTCAATACAACGAGTCACTAATGGTCCTCAATAATCAGGTCTCCAACCAGCTGTGCTTTGGAACTGCTGACTTCACTGTTGATCCACCAGTTTTAAGATTTAGATTCCCTATAAATGAAACCTTAGCTTCGAGCTGCAAAAATAAATATGAGGTATTCAGTTTAATTATATTCTTCTACTATTTTTTCACTATAAATATTTTTTGTTGAATTTGCCAAGATTTCATAGTTCAATATAGAAAATCCTAAATAGCTAAAAAATCTGTTTACTGAAATGCATGTTGTTATTGTTTTAGATAACCAGTCAGGTTGGAACTGGACAATGGGCAGATTACTCAAATGTCCAATTTGTCAACATCTCTGGAGCCGTTACAGCCATCGACCCGTCTATAGGTACGATCACTTATCGTAAGCAGATCCTGTACAAGTTCTCCTGCAGCTACCCGCTTCAGTACCTGCTCAACAACACTCAGCTCAGCGTGTGAGTCTGCCAGCCGGAATAACCACCCAGCATTTGAATTTACAATAAAACTACCATAAATCAATTGAATTTTGTTTTTTTATTAATAATTTCAGATCAGGAATGAGTGTTGCCATAAGAGACAACAATGGTAGCTTCATCAGCACACTGCGTATGCAGCTGTTCCAAGTATGATGTGTTTTTTATTGAGTTTATTTTAATGCATGTAAGTATTTTTCTATTTAAGAGACCTGACTTGTTTTTTTTTCCACTACAAAACAGGATAATGCGTATAAAGTGCCACTAATAATTCCACCAACTGGACTCAACCTAAAGACAAAGATTTATGCTCAAGTTACAGCTACTAATCTAACAGAGAAGTACTTACACTTTAATAATCTAATCCAAATTAAACATCAGTTTACAAGACAAAGAACATGATGGAAATCCTGCTGTCTTGTTCTTAAAGGTTCAACTTGCTGCTGGACAGATGCTTCGCTACAACAAGCCCGTTTGCTATGCAAAGTACTTATTATGACCTCTTTTTAGGGTGAGTCAGATACATGTAAACACAAGAAATATGACATTTTTGTTTTGCCTTAGAAACTTTTATATTCATCTGCTTCTCATTTTAAAACATCAAACCTGTCTCTTCCTGTGTGAAGGTGTACACGGGACCCACAGACTGTTGTGGAAATCAACGGAGTTTCACAGACGGCACGCTTCAACTTTGAGGCTTTCAGATTTGTGGAGCACAGAAATCTGACAGTTTCTTCCTTTTACTTGCACTGCACCACCCGACTGTGTGAAGTATCCACATGCAGCTCATTAATTCCTGTGAGTGAACTGGACTGGCTTTTGGTTATTGGAACAATGTAGGTAAATTAAACTTAAGTTATTGTTATTGTCCCTGTAGAACTGTAACGCCCCTTCAGGCAGAAGGAAGAGGGCAAATGAGGACGTGCCAGTAAACGCCACAATCACTTCTCGAGAGATTCTTGTGAACGAGCAGGAAAATGGTGCGTTTTCATTGATTACGATTTTTAAAAATTAATTTATCCAATACAGTTTAAAAATATGTTTAGGTAAACTAACAAAAATGTTGTAAAAAGTGGAACTAGCTAAGTGTTTTTTTCTGCTGAAAAGTGTAGAAAAACACATTGGTAATTGTGGTGGGAAAAGCTGGGGGTGTTGCAGGCTGGGCTGCGATTGACATGTTGCACCACCATTTCTAATCAATCATAATTTATAGTTGTAGCCTGAAGAGGGCGCTCCACTAGCTGTTTTGGTAGAAAATAAAATGCTTATTAAAATGTGCTAAAATACCAAAATAAATATTCAGAAATGTAGACGGCACCATTAGACACTCATCTATACAGTTTATCAGCAAAAAAAAAGTTGATCTGGGGGTGTGTTGCGCCGTAATAAGCAATAACTTTCTTACTGGAAATTTTGATTTAAAACGAGCTGTAATTCAAAAATGTGATTCTGGATTTCAGACCTTTTGCACACAGCTTTAATGGTTGATGTTTTTTTGACTCACTGTTTACTCTTTTTTGTTGTTTATGTTTTTAGGTAGCACTTCAACTTCTTCAGCTGCTCAAAGTATGCATCACCTGTTTCTGACACTGGTCTGGGGGATCCTCTTCAACGGACTTCTTTCTTGGTACGTTCTCAGTTTTTGACAAAAAAAATAAATTATTATATTATTTTCTTGACAAAACTCTAAATGTTTCTCTTCATTCCTTCTTCAACAGCTGTATTAACTGAGAGAAGCTACAGCATCTGCACCTGTGGTCCACTGAATCGTCTCCAGTACCATCCTTGCTATGTTTATTGCTGCCCTAACCAATTAACATTGTTTTCTAGATGTGGTATAATCACCTGAGTAGAGTCCAGCCTTTCATTTTAAACACAGCAACTTTCATCTCCTACAAAGCACAAGCATTTAACTTTAGATAGTCAAAAAATTTGGTATGTTAAACATAAATCACTGTAAAGCAAATAGATCATTATAAAGAAGATGAGGGTTCAGTATATGTACAGTAACTGTGTTGTAATCAGTTTTTAGCAGTTCTTTTGAAATATTTAATCAGATATCTACTGTCATCAGTCAGAAAAGTGTTTTTTAAACAATTTTGGGTTTTTTTTAAATTGGGAAGTCGTATTTTTTTAATAAAACTTTGACAGCTTTAACTGAAAGATTTATTTGCTCAAATTGATATAAACGTCCAAATTACTGCCTGAAATGAGTCAAGGCAGCAGGGGCGTGTCTAGAGGGGTGACAAAGGGGGGCACGGGTCCCCCCTTCCAATTAGACTGGCCACCCAGGTGCCCCCCCTCCTAACCTGAGACAATCAAATTGAGTCAATACAAAGAAAATTATTAATTAAAGTGTATCATTGACATTATGATTTGACTGATTTTATTTCATATTGGTTTATAGTAGCCGCTTAAATTAAGATAAAGGGTCTGTAATTGTGTAAAAACTAGATTCTTTTAAGGTCATGGGCCTATTTACAAGTGCCACCCTTTTAGAAATCTCTGCCCCTACCTGGCCCCCCGACAAAGATTTTCTAGACGCATCCCTGCAAGGCAGATATTAGCTAAATACTTCTGCTGTATTCTCTTGTCACTTTAAAAAACTACACTGTATCTATGCTGAAAAATATAATAATAAATAAGCAAAGCTATAACTTTATTCAGAAACTTGTCTAGTGTTATGTCGTCTTTTATCACCAACGAAAATATTTTTTGCTGTGTGTTTTTGTTTGTTAGTATAATATCTCATGAACCACTGGAATGATTTTATGTAAAATCTAAAACATAGCTAATAAATAGATGTACATCTACAACTGATTCCATTTTTGAGCATCGCTAATTGGCCTGAGTAACCAGCTAAAACTGAGTTACAGTTTCATGAGGTAGTTGGTGAGAGTTATTCACATGTGCTAAATAATCAAATTAGAAATTGCCTGAAATTATGCAGCACTTCATTTTCAATATTTAACCAAAATGGCTCTACTGGAACTCCATCTCTTCTGAGCATAGGAGAATCTCAGTCTCAAACTCTGGAATGTAAGATGGAGGGAAATATAGACCCCTTATTTGTTTGCCCGCATCGCGTTTGCAGAAAGAGCCGCTGGCCCTTTATCACCGTGTTGTTCTAAGCAGTGGTCGTGTTCAAGTTGTGTCCTATATTGTTAGCTAGCGATGTTTTCTGCATACTACAACAGTTTGTCACCAAGTGACCAGAAGGATTATGCAGCAAAACTAACTTTAGTGAATGAAAAACAACTTAAAGACCCCTACGCATTATGTGCAGGTGAGTGGATAAACAATGAGACAAAATGGCCCAAACTGCAATGGCCACATATCCAGTCTTACCTGATCGAGTCTCTATTCCCGGGAGAGCCTGAAATCGTACACAATGCAGTGTGTTAGTGACCTTGCTTTGGACCGAAACCTTCGCGACATCCTCCAAATCAAACTAGCCTTGATCTCCTTTCTCTCTCCAGATCAGTTCTGACAAGCGGTGTCCGTCCGCTTTCTCTCGCAGCCAGCACACACTCCCAGCCGCCAAAGCTTGGCCCTGTCATCGCCGAGAGCTAACTGTGTTAAACCGATCCTAACTGTGTTAACCAGCGATACTTTTAAGCTCATGTTGTCCTTACCAGATATGAAGTGGTCGCTGCAGATCAATGCATTTTTGATGATTTGCTCGTTCCAGTCACTTCTTCTGATGGCTTGCAACCAAAGACGTCTTCTGTTTGCCTTGAAAGGGGTCCGAGTTGATGGGATTCACTTACAACCACCACTCTTCCATGGTACTGCCGTGAGGAATAAACAATTCCAGCCACACTCAGGGACTTGTTCATGAACTCCTCCAGAGTTGGATTGAGGAAGGAGTTTCTCTGACGTGCACTGTAACAAACAAACTGTGAAATTCACAATAATTAACGCAGCAATTGACAAGTAAGTTATTCATCAATATTCTGAACCTGCTTCTTCCTGTTCAGGGTCGCAGGGAGCTGGTGTCTATCTCCAGCAGTCACTGTACGAAAGGCACTGGACACCTTGGACAGGTCACCAGTCCATTGAAGGGCCACACACAGACAAGCAACCACTCACACGGGGACAATTTAGAGTTGCCAATTAGAGTAGCGGTGGGAGAAAGCTGAAGTCCCAGGAGAAAACCCATGCATGCACAGGGAGAACATGCAAACCCCAGCCCGGAATCGAACCCAGGACCTTCTCACTGCAAGGCACTAGGTCTACCAACTGCACCACCATGCAGCTTTGTGAGCAGTTTTTGGATTAATGCCATTTAAAGTACTGGCGTTGTGCAACGTTTTTGGATTATCAGTAACGGAATAATCTAATTAATCACGATTTCTATTATTTCAACACTGTTATCATTAGTGAAAGTAAAATGCAGTGCATTACTATGAATTGGTAAAATAAACTGCATAATGTGGCTACACACACACACACACACACACACACACACATGGTTGTATGAAGGCTGGGTGAATTACAAGATAAGGTGATCACTGTATCCTGTAGACCAGAGTTCGATGCCTGCTGCTGGCAGGCTACATGTTGAAGCAGAATAGGTTTTATTGCCAAGTTTTAGTTCATAATACATGGAATTTTTTTCTATAAGCAGTCAGCTACTTTCTCAGGTAATTATAGTTACTTTTTTTTTAGAGTAGTTCAGTTACTAACTCAATTACTTTTTGGAATAAATAGCAAGTAGCTATAACTAATTACTTTTTTAAGTACATTCCCAAGACTGATTGTGAGCTATGAACGCAGTAATATTATTTTTTTTTTGTTATCTTAAAGCAGTACTAAATAACTTTTGTTTGAACACACCCAGAGGGCTTTTATATAGAAAATATCATATCAGGATCATAAACATGTGCTTAAATAATTAATTTAAGCATACAATAACTTGTCAACAAAACATTATTTTTGCATAGAACATGATGTAAACATTTTTACTGTAAATTTCTACAATCCTGTAATGGTTACTGTGGACTTTTACAGCACTGTACATGTTACTGACATTTCCAACAGTGAATAATATGTTACTGCAAATTTCAAGTATTTATTGAAATTATTTATTTATTAAATTGCTACAATACTGTTAGGGTTGCTGTTATTTCCTACAGTACAAAATGCAGCATCCTATAATTCTGTGCAGCTTTGGGTCTGTCTGAATGGTTGTACTAGTAACGTGTACTAGTAATATAATCTATGAGAAGATGGACCAATGAAACAAAGGAGAAACTGCAAGCTGCTTCGACTGCACTGATTGGACTGTTTTTGAAGCTGCTGCATCAAGAGAAGATGACATCACTGACACTGTGACCTGTTACACTAACTCATGTAAGAACTTGTGTGTGCCAACAAAAACCTTCTGCACATAGAACAACAACTACTCCTGGTTCACCCCCAAACTGAGGCGGCTTAAACAAATCAAAGAAAATGAATACAGCTGTGGGAATAGACTCCTATACAATCAGACCTAAAACACACTGTCCAATGAAATCATACCAGCAAATAAGGACTACCCTGAAAAACTTAAGAACCACTTTTCGGTCAAAGACTCTCATTCGGTCTGACAAGGCCTGGAAAACTTGTGACATTCCCATATAGTGAAAATTTATATCTGTTAATAACTTTTACAATTATTCTGCAAATTGACCAATACATAAACAAACAAAATCAATAAAACAACCTCCTTTGGGGAGGTAAAAATCCAGAGGACTCATGAATGTCTGTAAACAAAAAGTATCAATATAAATTATTTAAATATTTTTAAAACCATAACACACAAATACTAAAGGATAGAACTGATCACACTGTGTAAGTAAGTGAAAACACTAATGGTGCGTTCACACCGGCCCAACCGTCAACGTCAAAAGCGGCAAGTTTACATGTAAAGTCTATGGTGAAGTGCGTCAGACAGACGTCAACAGCTTTGCGGTACTTTGTGAGCATTATGAGCGGCAACTTTTCAAGCTTTTCGAGCGTTTTAGGCGTTGACGCTTGAAACGCTTGAAAAGCTCGAAACACAGAAAGTTTAGCTAGCTGAACTTTTGACGCTCTTAACGCTCTTGAAGCGGCATGTCAACCAATCAGAGCGTGTCATCGTAGTGACGTACCTGAATGAAGCAGGAAGTCTTCAAACAGGGTGCGGGACAGACGGAAGTAGCGCCGGAAGCGAACCTCATCCATATGTAGCACCTGGAGCAAATGGTTTAACTCCTCAAACTCAAAACGCATCTGAAGAATGGGGTGTATCCACAAACAGAGTAAATAAAGCCCAGCCACTCTCTCTATATATGATCTGCCATAGCTCAGAACATCCGATAACAAAGGAAGCCCCGCTTACGCGGTCTTTTTAATGGTCAAGCGTTATGAGCTTCAACGCCTATGCGCTCTGACTGGCAGGCGTTATGAACTTCAACTTTCAAACGTCAAACTTGGAGCGTTATGAGCGTTGCTTGACGTTGACAAAGTGGCCGGTGTGAACGCACCATTAAACAGTCCAGTGGTGGAAGACATAGCTGTCTTTGCAGATGTGGTGGACAAACAGTTTTTATAGTGATACAAATAGATTGTAGACATTCTCTCTTTAACCATCTCTTTTAGTACTAAATGACATCTATACGTTCAATGACATTCTGCACAGTGAAACAGTTGGTTCTGCAGCTGATTTGCAGCAAGAAAAGTTTTGGTTTAAAACTTAGCTGAGACCATTCTGTATGGAGTTTGTATGTTCTCTCTACATTTTGTCCAGGAACTCCCACAGACTAAAAACATGCGTTAACTGGCGACTCTAAATTGGATATGTGTGAGTGGTTATTCATCTCTGTATGTGGACTGGCAACCGGTCCAGGTGGTACTCCACTTCTCCCCCTATGACCACTGAAGATAGGAACCTGCTGTCCAGGTGACCCTGCACAGAAGTAGCAGGTACAGAAAATTAAGTTCTGCAACATTACATGATGAAATACAAAATGTATTTTTTCTGATGAAAAAATTATGAAAACTGCATTTATAGTTCTAAAAACAAATAGTAACAGAAGCAAAAAGTATTCTCGGGCTTAAACTATATGTTCAGTGCAGTAAAAATAAAGTACAAGGTCTCAGGTTACTCTATTGTGTTTTTGATCACACCCAGGCAGCAACAACAGTATAAATGGAGGATTGGATAACTCAGATCATGACACAAAATGAAGACACACTGGTGAGTCTTAACATAATTCTCATTTTTAGCCTGATGCTTCACTTCGATATCATTGTAACTAAACAATTACACTTTTAATTCTTAACACTGACAGTGAGATTGTGACAATATTATAATAACATAATAGACAAAGATTTTTCTAACAAAATCGAACTGTGAGATGTTATTGTACATTTTCTTGATGGAATAAATAAACTAACCAGCTTTGGAGCAAGACCACAGATAACAATATAGAAAATGCCTTGCGTAAATACAGAAGACCAAAGCTGCCAAATAAAAAATATATACATAAATGAATATATGGCTCAATAAAATTACTAATGTGCCAACAAATGTAATAAAAAATAAACAGAGCAAACTTAGACCATTAATCTCCATAACATATGGCATCAACTGATATTTGTATTTTATTTTTAACTGTAAAATGTGTAATTATCTTTAATTATTTAATTTATCACATGATTTTTGAAATTTTAATATCATCTCCATCATATCATCTCTCAGTAATTCAGTGCCATTTGTTCATTTAGTGTTTTCAAGGTCATTTGGAAAGTAATCAATGTTGGGAATGGCATTTAGACCAGTGAGTTAGATTTTGGGAGTGACTGGGACACCATCTTGATCCTGGAATATTTTGAATGTTTTGATAAGTTCAATTTCACTCTTTTAATATTTACCACCACAACTAAACTAAAAATGTTCAGAGAACATGTACACCACAAAGTTGGATATGCATTTTGACTAATTTGATTTATTTTTATTTATTTTCCCCCAAATTATGTGTTACTACTTTTTATGTAATTTAAACCTTTACAAATGACCATATTTATTGTAATGTTTTATATTATTACAATATGTCTTTGGTTCTAAAATTTTTGTCACTTGAAATGTAAAACAAGAAATATAAAAAGAGGGTGGAGGTGGGGGGGAGTTTTCAGAGATTTGGGCTGAAAATAATTTTGTAGGCGAGACTTTTTGCTGTTTTATGTGGCAACTTTAGCTGAGAGGAATCTCCAGTTTAGTCTTAAAGAACCTGCTCCACCATCAGAGTCTTCTTGTTGTTTCAGGCCCAGTTAGTAAGTCCTGTTTACAGTCAGTTGTTTCTTACAGTTGGAGACAAGTCTTGTGTTTGAATAGCTTTAGTTTTGTACCAGAAGGTTTTTATATACTGTTTATGAATCCTGTGCATGGCAAATTTCTTCTTTTTACTTTCCTATTTTCTTAAATGTGAATAATTCTAAACACTCCAGAGTTAGTTTTTAGTGTCTGTCATTTGATTTTGTTTGGTTGTTGTAACAAAATGTGAATGAATGGCTATTTGTTAAAGTTTTCTATCTACCTTAATCTCAACATTTTGACTTTATTATAAAACTTGGAAACAAAAAATAAACCAAAAAGTCCACTTGCCCTTCAGGGCTTCCATAATATTGGGCTCATGTAACAATACAAAAGTCCAGTGGGAGCCCAGACTGTACATGGCCATTTTTTATTTTGGTGACTTCTTGAAGCTGAATAATGGGCTCATGTAACCCTATTACCTTCTCACACTTTATGCTTTTGTTCAGGTGAGGTTGAACTAACATCTCCTAGAAAAAAAAATCTGTTTTTGAAAAGTCTTCTATGAAAACACTTTCCTGTAAAAGAACCTGGTACATGTTGTAGCTTCTATTGTTTTGCTACTTTCTCACAGGTCCACAATGAAGACAATGAGGCTGGTCATTCTTACGTACCTACTGGGATTATTTCTGCTAGTTGATGCCCAGATTCCATCTGCATGCATTACTAGTAGCACTAATAGACCTCCAGGTTTGTCATGTTTTATTTAAAATATTTCGTTGCCATTTCTTTTCAAACTCTGCTTTTATTGACATCTTTTCTTTGTTTGTTTCTTCTAGAAAACTCTGACATCACTGTCAGTTGCGGCACCCAGTATATGGACCTGAGTATCTATATTTGTCCTATGTATAATGCTCAATACAACGAGTCACTAATGGTCCTCAATAATCAGGTCTCCAACCAACTGTGCTTTGGAACTGCTGACTTCACTGTTGATCCACCAGTTCTAAGATTTAGATTCCCTATAAATGAAACCTTAGCTTCAAGCTGCAATAATACGTATAAGGTATTCAGTTTAATTAAATTCTTGTACTAATTCACCAATACAAAGAATCCTATGGTTTAATATAAGAAAACCCTAAAATGATAAAAAAAAAAATAAAAAAAAAAGCTGTTCAATGAAATGCATGTTTTTTTTTTTTAAGGTGACTAATCAGGTTGGAACTGGACAATGGGCAGATTACTCAAATGTCCAATTTGTCAACATCTCTGGAGCCGTTACAGCCATCGACCCGTCTATAGGTACGATCACTTATCGTAAGCAGATCCTGTACAAGTTCTCCTGCAGCTACCCGCTTCAGTACCTGCTCAACAACACTCAGCTCAGCGTGTGAGTCTGCCAGCCTGCCAGTCGGAATAACCACCCAGCATTTGATTTTACAATAAAACTACCATAAATCAATTGAATTTTGTTTTTTATTACTTTTTTCAGATCAGGAATGAGTGTTGCCATAAGAGACAACAATGGTAGCTTCATCAGCACACTGCGTATGCAGCTGTTCCAAGTATAACATGCTTTTAAGCAGACATTTTTTTTACACGTATTTAGGTATTTTTCTATTTAAGATAACTTGACTTCTTCTCTCACTACAAAACAGGATAAGTTATATAAAGTGCCACTAATAATTCCACCAACTGGACTCAACCTGAAGACCAAGATTTATGTTGAAGTTACAGCTACTAATCTAACAGAGAAGTACTTACACTTTAATAATCTAATCCAAATTAAACATCCGTTTACAAGACTAAGAACATGATGGAAATCCTCTTTCTTTGTTCTTAAAGGTTCAACTTGCTGCTGGACAGATGCTTCGTCACAAGAAGCTCATTACCTATACAAAGTACTTATTATGACCTCTTTGTAGGGTGAGTCAGATACATGTAAACACAAGAAATATCACATTTTTGTTTTGCCTTAGAAACTTTTATATTCATCTGCTTTTCATTTTAAAACATCAAACCTGTCTCTTCCTGTGTGAAGGTGTACACGTGACCCACAGACCCATGTGGACACCAATGGAGTTTCACAGGCAGCACGCTTCAACTTTGAGGCTTTCAGATTTGTGGAGCAAAACAATCTCACAATTTCTTCCTTTTACTTGCACTGCACCACCCGACTGTGTGAAGCATCCACATGCAGCTCATTACTTCCTGTGAGTGAACTGGACTGGCTTTTGGTTATTGGAACAATGTAGGTAAATTAAACTTAAGTCATTGTTATTGTCCCTGTAGAACTGTAACGCCCCCTCGAGCAGAAGGAAGAGGGCAAACGAGGACGTGCCAGTAAACGCCACAATCACTTCTCCTCCTATACGTGTGGGTGAGCAGAATGCAGGTATGTCTTCACACAATTAGTTTGTCTAATATTATGATCAAATAAGACAGATGCTGGAGTAACCTGGTTCTGAATTTCAGAGCTTTCACATGCAGATTTGAATTTTAATAACTCACAATCATGCTAGCTTGCCTTTTTACACAATGTTTTTGAAGTGATTTTTTTTTATTCTTGTCCTCTTTGTTTTGTTTTTTTTAGATGACACTGCAACTTACTTAGCTTCTCAAGGTAAAAATCATACACACACACATGTATGAGCAAAACAAAAGTATATTATTGTTGAATTATTTTAATGTGTCTTTGTTTATGCTCTACCAGCTACATTAACTGAGAACGCCAACATCAGACCTACCACCTATAGTAGTCCTGTGGTCGCCATCATTGTCTGCATAATCATCCTTACCGTTTTAATGGCTGCTCTGGCCGCTTACTTAGTGATCTACATAAGACAAAGAAGAGCCTGCATGGGATAATCATCTGACTTGGGGCAAAGCCCTTTTTTCCATCTCCAACACAGCAACCTTCACTATTTAGCACAACCATTCCACTTATATAAATCATAAAATGTATGAATTCTATATGTTTAGTAACTATATAGTATGGTCAGTTCTTAAATGTAATCGTTTTATTCTTCTTGTCATCCTGATTATTATGTCATCAGTCAGGATTGTGTTTTTTTCGAACTTTTTTTTTTTCAGAAATAATTTATCAAATATCTGACAGCTATATCTGCACAGTTCATTTACACATGTTGATGTAAAATAACTAAATACTGTCTCACATGTACCAACTGAAGGTGGATTATTGCATTTCAACTAAACATTTCTGCATTATATTTTGTCAGTTTGAACAAACTTCACTGTAACTATTCTGTGCTGAAACAAAATAAATATAAAAACACTAATATTTTGTTCCAAAATCTTAAAGTTGTTTGTATCACTCATTTATTCAGTGAATCAGTTACTTTAATTAAGTTCTAACATCAGTTAAAAACAAAAATTATAGTTGATTTAAGGTTACAGAAACAAACTGGTAATTCCTATTCCGTTTACAATATCACACTGTTAAAAAAAGTGGATATTCCAATACTAAACTGGGCTAAGTGTACTATTAGCGTGAAGGCAACTCTGAGTAAAAAGGTGTAATTGATGAAACTGTCTAAACTCTGGGTAAAAAAACTAAAACTTGCCTCTTGGCATTTCCTTAAGATTTTAATCACACCTCTCTCTTTTTTGCACTTCCAATATTTCAACAGTTTGTCAACTGCTCCACCAGAGAAAATAAAGCATGTGATTTATTCAATGCACTTGAGAGGTATGAGTACTTTGCAAAGTAGATCATAATTCATAGTTCAGAGGCAACCTGTGATCAATAGACTTGTGAGTAGGTGGTAACAGAAAGCTGAATAATCTTGTCCAGGATGTTTGAGGCTACAGATGAGGATACACTCTGTGAATCACATGAAGAAGACATCAGTATTATGACTGAGTGTGTGACTGACTATTTATAGATCTGTGTGGACAACATTGTCCCCACCTGAACAGTAAAGTACTTCCCCAGTAAGAAACCCTGGATCACCAGAGAGCTGAATGAACCACTTAACAACAAAAAATGAGTTTTCACGGAGAGAGACAGACAATTACTGATAGGTGAACAAAAAATTAGACACAAAAAAGGAGTGTACAGGGAAAAGCTAGAGAACAAGCTCCAGCAGAACAGAAGATGTGTGGTCAGGGAGGAAGAAGATCCATCTTGTCTTGTATTGGTACCACTTCTGCCGATGTATTTAAAGAACTAAAAAGATAGAAATAAAAAGCAATCCTTTATTCAATAAATACCTGAGAAACAAATTACAACCACATTTAAAGTTATAGAAGTTCCTTCAAAGGGAAAATTACACTTTAATTAATTATGGGAGTTCATCCTGCTATCAAAAAGAAGTTTTATTCAAAAATCACAAATATTAACTCTAATTTACACAAAAAAGACAGAGACAAAAAGTTTGTGAAATTTATCTGAAACATGTCGGTACAAAATCCAAACGTAGTAGATGTGGAGATGTTCCTGAAGACCAAAAATTTCACATGAAGCGAATTCTTGTCAAAAACCAGCAAATGGCAGATTATTTATCTTGATTTGATAAACAACAAAACAAAAAACATAAGAAATGACAGGTAAAGATTTTCTGGATTATATTTCTTTAATCCTTTTTTATGGGTGATATAATTCAGTTCAGTTCAAATCCTGTTAAATATAACATCAAATCCATTCTCATTCATATAAATACTGTCAAAACAAGTATTAGTCTGAGAAGCCAAGGGTTATAAATTATACCTTATGTATGTACAATTACAGACTGAAGTGTCAGGAGTAAAGGTATAAACTCTGAATGAACTTTTAAACATAACAAAACCATCACACTGCTCTGTGAAGGCAGTTATTTTCTGTTGTTTTTACATTTAAAACCTGAAGACAAAAATAATTCTGATCGAGCACCAACATTTTGTTTTTCCTTCCCATTTTCTTGGAATTTATTTTATTTTTTTATATATTTATTTAATTTATTTTATGACCTCAAAAATATCAGCAATCCAAAAGTCTCTCTAATTTTGTTACACCGAGCTTTTAAAGCAACTGGAAACAGTTCAATTCTAAAAAGAATTTACAACATTTTTATCAGCAGATTGAAAATAATGTCTTGTAAAAGTTGGTATACTTATTTGAAAGCTGTTTTAGCTGAATTTAGTATTCTCAGAGGCACCACATCCTCCACCCATTCTGTTGGGGAAGCCAACATTCGCTCCCACAGGGCAACCTCATACGGACTCGAGTCCATCCAGTCCACCAGAGCTCCATAACTTTTTCCTGGAGACAGATTCAGAACAATTCAGAAACAAAATATAGCTTCTACATTCAGTTTGAGTCTTAGTAGGAGTTTTCATGTTTATGTTTTCATTTATATAACTACTATATATATATTTTATACTTGTTTTGAAAGATTCTTTAAAGAGGCCCTTCCATTAAAAACGTTTTTTTCTGAGGTTTTTGTTGAATATTTTAGCTCTACAATGTTCTTACCTTCATAGTGGGTGTGAAAACAGGTCAACAACTTCTCTTTCAGTTTTAATTTCTTAAACTACGCAGGTGGCGATAACACCCGAGTTCGAACGGCCTGTATCTGTTTCGTCACAACTCCTTTGTTCGTTAGTATTCGGCAGCTCCCGCAGTTGAAACCACACCTAGCATGCTGCTGGCTAAAAGCTGTAGCATAAGACGTAGCAAACAGGAAGAGAGTACGTGTGATGTTGCCATGTGCAGCGGGGCAGGAAACAGTATACCTTGCACTCATAGGCTAGTTTGTTAGCCAAGCTGAGTCCAGCAAATTCAAATAATGGATATGAATGAGCTGCTGCTCGAGGCCTGACGGAGCGAGCCGGAACCACCCAAATTTTAATGCAGACAGATTGAAAGGTCTGTTAATCAGTGTTTCCTGACATTTTTTAGATATAAAATGTTTCATATTACTGGTTAATACTTAAGAAATTACCACAAAGTCATGAAATTTGTATGAAATGGCCTCTTTAAATCTCAAAGGGGTCAAAGTTTTGTTGTTTATCATCATCATTTTCAGCAATATTCGTGCAAACAATCTAAGTATTCTTAGAACCTAAACTTTCAAATTAAGAGCCTCTTGATTTTCTTAAAATGATATGACAGTGAACTGAAAATATTTGAACTTCAGTTTGTACAGTTAAACTCTTTTCCTTAAAAGAAACTACAGCCCTACGAATGACTGTGTCATCTTCTGCTGAGGTGTTTTTTTGGGTCTGATTGTGAGCAGCTGACTGTAATGGAGATGGAAATTTGTGCAATTCACAGAATTAATTTGAAGTCTTAATATAGCAGCACACTGTAACTCTGTGAGAATGAATTAAGCTTAGAAAACAGTTAGAAACATAGACATCAATAGACCCCGCATCCGCGGCTGAGAGGCGTGCCGATAGGGCGGCCATCTTGGGTCAGACCAGGCTGCCGTCAGAGACAGTACGCGGATGGAGTGTAAATAGAGTCAGAGCAAAGAAGCTAACAGTTCTCACCATGGATGATACATCCATTGTTTTCACTCATTACAAGTGGCTGGCCAGATTTCTAAACCTGCTTTAACCCGGCACCTGCACCTCGCTTTTTGTTATTTATTAAAGTTAATGAAGTGTCAATGAAGCATCATTGTGGATTACAGACTAACAGTAAATAATAGCCACTAAATCACACAGGTGAGGTTTAATATGGTACTTACTATACTGCTTGTTCACAATTCTGTAATGTTAATTATTTATTTTAAATGAAAATGATTAAAAACACATATAGTTTACTTGCATTATCTAGTGCTGAGGATAAGCTGCACTTGTTAAAATTAATCAAATGCCAAGTTTAAAATAATTCATGTGTCAGAACAAAGTAACTTTTTCACCTGAATAAATACTTTCCCACCTGACCTGTCGGTCTAAATTAAGTGCTTATGTAGTGATTTGAAGTTCTATTGATATCAGTTTCTTGATTAAATGCCTGTCAAGAAGCCCCAAAGATATTTAAGCGAGTACTATGGAGATGGGGTGTTATCATATGTAGCAACTATTTGAAATTAATCTATTTGGATTTTTTTCACTGTAGGTTTCCCAAAGATATTGTTCTAAGAAAACAATGGGAGCTGCCTGTGCGACGAGAAGGTTTTGTTGCAACTGACAGATAACTGACTATGCTGTGCAGTGAGCACTTCAAGACAGAGGACTTTGACAGGACAGGACAGATTGTTCATCTTAGACTTAATGTCATACCATCTGTCTTTGACTTTCCATCTTCTCTCCAAAAAGTATGTGTCATTTTGCTCTGTTGGCTTGAGTTGAATAATTTACAGGTTTTTAGTCCCATTCTTCTGGTTAATGTTTAAATTACTATGTTCTTTATGAGAAAAATTTATGTGTATATGTGTTTATTTATGTTTATATATATATATATATATATATATATATATATATAATGTATGTGTGGGTGTTTGATAAGGATGAGTTTTATGCATGTGTACATGACGTTTGACACCGTTTAAATTGTTAAAATTGTTAAATTAAATTGTTTGGTCTCAAATATTTGGAATCAAAATAAAGAGGTCATCGCACTTTTTTCCCCAGTTAAATAGTTGAGGCATGTAAGTGCTTATTGTGAAATTTTATTATGATCAGACCTGTTTTACGTATTTTAAGAATAAGGTCTCAAGTGCCTCCCACTCACTTTAACAGCGACTGTCTGAGCTGCTGGTCTGTCCCAAGATGGCCGCCGTATCGGCACGTCAGCCAAGCGGCCGGCAGCGTTGAATGCGGGGTCTATTGATGTCTATGGTTAGAAAATTAGGGTTATAAAATCTCTAAAACAATGGTGGTTGCCCAAAAACGATCAAGGACCAATTGATTAAATGTTGGTGGTAATCCGGTTCACTGTCTGGATCCAGGAATAAATTTTATAAAAATCCCAGACAGTGATCCGGATCACCAAAATCTAATCAATTGTTTCCTTTTACCAATTCCGACCTATCCTGAAAACTTCATCAAAGGTTTTTTTGTTAACAGACAGACAAACCCAGATAAAACATATATATATAGCATTTTGTTTTCCTCACGAAACCATGTGATGCTGCAGCTGAACTCTGTGACCATATCTTAGAGGTGACTTGAGGTTCAGCACCTGTTCCAGCTCCAAGTCTCAGACCTCCCAGCAGGTTGCTTGCCAGCTTGTCTCGATCCCAGACAGTGAGCTCCACGCAGGCCTCCATCAGATCAGCTTCACTGATACCATCATACACCATTGTGTGGTTAAACACCGGCTCCACGGTTCTCCGGAGAACACGTGTCTTCTGGCGACTTTTCCTGCTCGTGTCAGGCAGCACAAAGCTTGACAAAAAAAAAAAAAAAGATGAGTGAAGTATCAGATTTATTTGTGGGTCCAAAACATGACAAATGTCACTCAAAACAAATGATATATACCATTTAACATAGGGATCGATGGTGGCTCTGATTAAAGGCAGGTTCTTACATTCTTTCACCCAAATGTGAATCTCTCCAGTGTTGGAAACATCTTTTGTTAAGCCTTTAGATAAGTAAACAAACAGAACATGAATGAATCTGAGATCACAGAGGCAAAACTCATTACCTGTATGATTAGAATAAAAAAATATGATTAAAATAAAACTGTTACTTTGCCTGTAAGACTTTTTAAAAAGAGCTGACAGATTGCTACCGCAGCAGTACATGGTGATGTTCGAAAAGTAGGACGACAGTCTGCAGGCAAATATCTATTATTAAAAACACCCCGTTGGGCCACAGAAGACAGTGTCTGCTTTCTGAACAGAGAAACAATTAAAAAGCAATACTGAAAGTCAGTCAAGAATGTCATTAACCCAAATGTTAAATTGAGTTACTCCAGGATTTTGATCTTTCCCCCTCCTGCAGAATGTAGCTGTCCTGTTATTTGTTTGTATAACGTCAGTTTGTTACTTGATTTTAACATAAACCTGATAGGATTTATTTGTTGTTTCTGGGCAAATATACAAAAAATTCTTATGATTTTTTTTGTGTTTGAGCATATTGATTATAGAAAATCACTGAGAATTTGGTAAACAACAAAATTGTTAATGGAAAATCTTCAGTTTTTGCTGTATATCATTAAAATTAGAAATAAAACTTGTAGGATTTTTAGATAAATGAATCTTGCAGTCAGCCATTCAGTACATGTTAAATTACATCAGTTTGATTTGTTGTATTATTTGTGTAAAAAAACTGAATAAAGACACTCTATTGCTTTTTTAAACCCACTTGGTGTTTTGACCAAAGTCAAACAGCTGGTGGCTGTATACTGTCACAATATTTAATAACCACGACTTCAAGTCTTCCTATATCTGTCAGGTTATATAAATACTTAAAGAAACAAGGAAAAAATAAACTAGAAAATCCCTCGTGGAGCGCAGACCTCCATCGAGCACCTCAGTTCCTCCATATTGGGATTTACACCAGAAATAACAGTCTCACCTTTGTTGTATCGGCATTATCAAATCCTTTGACCATGAAAAAACCTTTAACAGTTAAATTGACATTGATTTCATTATTGATTCAGTAGTTTTTCATTAATGGTTGTTTTCTTTTGGATCGAGCGCCAAAACTTTTGAAGGTCTATCAAATCTGTTAACACATCTGATTCCACAGAGTCGCGACTATCTTTTAGTATTTGTTGCAAGTTTATACTTTGTCATAATTTGTTCTCTTGCAATGATAAAAACCAGAAGGTTCACTTATTTTTTTCTTTTCTGGATCATAGTATCCAGTATTTTGCAATGATCCAGCTCAATCATTGGCATCATGTAGAATCTGTTGGGAACTCACCCTGTATTTTTTTAACAAACACCTGGACCGTTTATTGTGGAGTTACATGCTAATTTGTTATAAACAGCCTGATCTCACAATGACGAAGAATCCTTAATCCTATTCCTGGATCCAGACGGTGATCCAGATCATCCCCAAAATCTATTCACTGTTTTCTTTGAGCCACTTCTGACGTTTTCCAAAAACGTAATCAAAATCCTTTAATAAGTTTTTGAGTTATCTTGCTAACAGACAAACTAACAAACATGACATCCGTAACAAAAGAACCAAATCTTAATGTAAAATTCACATGTTTTAATTTGGTAGCACCATCACTGGTGATGGAAGTGAGACGACTGCAGCATTTACATTTCAAACAGTCCTGAGTGTGAAGGAAAAATTTGTGGAACTGCTTATTAGTCATTTATTGAACTTTGAATGAGGCAGAAATGCTGTAATGTGTCATTAGTGAGAAATGACCAAACAGCCCCTCTAGGAAAACAATGTCCCCTTGTGGCTCATTACTGTCTGTCATCAGTGGCATTATCATCCAATATCTTTAGATTTAATACATTGTAAATTACATTCGCAAATATACACAAACAGATGAAAAACATATAACACTAATTTCAACACTAAGATTTTTTTTCTTTTTGAGCCTCTTTTACTAAAACTCATAACTCGTACTTCAAGTGAAGGACTGTTGCAAACCTTCACTGTGGGTGATCTGTGGAAGAAAACGTATGGCCAGTCTCATCTCTCCTCTCCCGCTGCTTAATGGTGCAATAGAAGGCAACATCTGGAAGAGATGAGATAAATTATATGTGACGTAAGCAGCCACGATAGACACAGCGTGGAAGCTGCTGACCCTCTTGATGAAACACTGTTATTTGATGAGAGAAGAGGAGCAGCAGATAAAGCAGCTTTTGTGTGTGTGTTAGTTTGTCGTTACCCTCGCTTTCAGAGCTAAGTAATTCATCTGGGTGTGGTCAAAATCCCATTTAGAGAGGTCCACATCTACTTCACCAAGGAAGCTGTTCCTGCCAAACGTGTCATGATGCCAGACGGAGAGAATGAGCGTCTGTGTTCTGAGGTATTCCATGCGAACACGATACTGTAAAGACAGGAAAGCTGCTTTGTATGTTGTCCGATCTGTGTTACAATGTGAAAAAACCCTGCGGTTGTATGACTGCGGCCTTACTCTGAGGATCTCATTAAACTTCGGATTCAGCGTCTTTTTCTTCACCGATGTTTTTCTTTTTCCAAGATTGGCTTTGTCGGGAACCAGGTAGCTTTTAACATACCTTATAAACATAAAACAGGAGTAACTTCAAGTTAAAAAAAGGCTCGAAAGAAATGACTTCTTTATCTGATTTGCAGTAACTGAAGAATCAATGAATTGTTCATTTTACATAAACATAGTGATTATTGAGGACTTTTTATTAGCATCCCTATGATGCATTTGTTTATATGAAGAAAAAAAAATCAAAATTTCACCAAATTTTAAAATAGTTTGTATGTATTTTATTAAGGAATCAGAAGTGAAAACATGTTTGGTGAGTTGTAACAGTAACATTGACGGACAAAATGGAATGTAAGTTAATACACAAGACTCTGACGTCCAGTTTGAAAATTTTCAATGAGCTGAACCTCGACACTGACTGCAGAACAAATGACACTGACACCCTAAAAGGACCCTGATTTTTGTTAGGGGCCAGTTAAATGACATTATTTTATTATACAGGGTGGGCCATTTACATGGATACACCTTAATAAAATGGGAATGGTTGGTGATATTAACGTCCTGTTTGTGGCACATTAGTTTATGTGAAAGGGAAAACTTTACAAGATGGGTGGTGACCATGGTGGCCATTTTGAAGTCGGCCATCTTGGATCCAACTTTGGTTTTTTCAATAGGAAGAGGGTCATGTGACACATCAAACTTATTGGTAATTTCACAAGAAAAACAATGGTGTGCTTGGTGTTAACATAACTTTATTCTTTCATGAGTTATTTACAAGTTTCTGACCACTTATAAAATGTGTTCAATGTGCTGCCCATTGTGTTGGATTGTCAATGCAACCCTCTTCTCCCACTCTTCACACACTGAGAGCAACACCGCAGGAGAAATGCCAGCACAGGCTTCCAGTATCCGTAGTTTCAGGTGCTGCACATCTCGTATCTTCATACCATAGGCAATTGCCTTCAGATGACCCCAAAGATAAAAGTCTAAGGGGGTCAGATCGGGAGACCTTGGGGGCCATTCAACTGGCCCACGACGACCTATCCACTTTCCAGGAAACTGTTCATCCAGGAATGCTCGGACCTGACACCCATAATGTGGTGGTGCACCAGCTTGCTGGGAAAACTCAGGGAACGTACCATCTTCAGTGCATAAAGAGGGAAACACATCATCATGTAGCAATTTCAAATATCTAGTGGCGCTTGACGTTTCCATTGATGAAGAATGGCCCCACTATCTTTGTACCCCACATACCACACCATATCATCACTTTTTTTGTTCCAACAGTCTTGGAGGGATCTGTCCAATGTGGGTTAGTGTCAGACCAATAGCGATGGTTTTGTTTGTTAACTTCACCACTCACGTAAAAGTTTGCCTCATTACTGAACAAAATCTTCTGTGTGAACTGAGGGTCCACGGAGGGTACAAATCAAGATGTTTGCAGTCAAATATTAAATAATTATTGAGTAATTATTTTTTTAATTCAACATACCATAATGCTTCAATTAAACAGTTTGTGAAGTTAGTCAATTACCTGCAAATATCTAAAAATAAAAACATTTTAAAGGTACAGTATGTAGGAAAAGGCCCTTCGTCTGCTCTCAGACACTCACCCCCTCCCCAACGTGATTTTTCTGTTGAGTTGCCAGTTCTGATGTTGATTCTTGTTTTGTTTCTCTTGAATTTGTTCAATTTTTGAGAATGTATGAAGGTCTATTTGTTCAGCGTTGAGTTTTCCTAAGAGCATTTGAACGCCCCATCACGTGCAACTCAGCTGATCAGTTGGAAGGAAGTGGTGGTTTCTTACTTTTTGCTGCTGCTCGTTGTGGAATTACAGCTGCTTGTGTTGAAGACTTGGCAGCCTTGCAGACTCACATGTGATTTGTTATGGAACCAGGAAGTCTGGACATGTAAATAATGATTCCGGTCTGGGCTAGATTTTTTAAACTGACAGAAACTAGCGACCACCCAGCCGGCTGAGATCGAGATCTGTTACAATGTGACTTTATTTTCAACATCGGTGGGACATTAGACTGTTGTGTGAGTATTTCACTTTAAAATTCTTACATACTGTACCTTTAAACATCATTATTCATGGGACAAATATCCCAACATCTTTAAGCTTGAGTAGAAAATCTTAATACGTCCTCCCTTACGTTTGATTTTCAAACGAGTGCCGAACTTACGGGTCCGAACGATTCCTCTTCTGGTCAACGGCAGCCAAGTCGCGGCACTCTGCGACAAAGATGTGAAACTCTCTGAGCCTCTGAACGTAGTTGATGGAGAACTGGATGTTTCCCTGAACCTCCACAAAGTCGCCGCTGTACATGGTCATCACGCTTCCACTCAGCTGAGGGCAAACAGACAAACACTCTTCTTACAAGTCTGATGGTTGAGTTATAAAAGAAGTTCTGGCATGGAAGACATGTGTCCATCTCTCTGTTCATTTATCCATCTATTTGTTTTATATAAATCAGAATCTCCTCCTTCAGGTGAATTATGTTGGTATTTTTGATTGAGATCTGGTCAGATCTTTTGTGTTTACAAACTAAAATATGATTTTTTTTGAAGACTGATGGCTGACTCCATCGAGATGTGTAAAGATAGACAACAGGTCTCTTCAGCCATGACACACCTGGGGTGTTTCTCAATGTCAAGGAACCTTACCTACTGAGGCACTGCCTTAGTAAGCAAGGCATCTTGCTTACCGAGGCACTGGAACAGATTTAACTCACGTGACCGTGGCTGCCCGCTTAAGCGCACTGTTTACGCCCCCCCCACCCCATTGTAGTAGCATAGTAGCGTAGCAGCATTCCTTCAGCCATGGAACTAGAAATGTTAATAAAAATAAAATAAAACAAATGTGCAAACGAGGTAATACATTCTCACCGCTGAAGCTGCAACTACAAAGCAACTAACCAACTGTATAACTGCTTTGGATTAAAAAAAACCAAAACATTTTAGATATAAGCCCCATAGCAACAATTAGTTAACTTACATTTAAACTGGAAATTTGCCTTTGAAGTAGCTGCTGCCGGCTCCTCAACCGCCATTTTTTGAAAACACTGCAATGTATTCTGGGAAATTTGTGACCGAGGGAAGGCATCAAGGCACATCCCATGTATTCTTGGTATGTTAGCTAAACAACAGGCAAACCAAGTACAGACGCCTCGGTAGCGCATGAACATTGGAACGCGCCTTGGCGGGTCCCAATGACGTATCTCCTAGGCAACCGGGGCGGGATCAAAGCGAGGTTCCTTGACATTGAGAAACACCCCTGGTGTATTTTTATTTTTTAGTCAAGAAAATGTACCATTCGTTTACTGGAGAGGGTGGGACTTAAAAATTAGCTAGCCACTAGGGGGCGCTTGTACCATTTTAGCTTCAACTTCCGAGTGACATTCAATCATCTGGTTATTATATTGATGCTTTGAACGTTAAAATTTGTGTAAAGTTTCTAGTTCTACTTCTTGACAGGTGCAGATAACAGTGTTAATTAGCTTGCAGAATATCAGAACAAGCCCTGAGGTGGATGCAGACGTGCCTTAAGGACACTTCTCTGAGAAAAAGTGTGCTACATGTTAAAGCCAACAAACAGTGCAGTGTTAAGAAGCAGCACTCATGCACACGTGATCCACATACAGAGGACGTCATGCCAGAGGAGCTGCTGAGCACCGTCATCGAGCTGCCAGGTGTAAGTCTCTGTGGTGTGTAACTGCGCTCGCAGGTGGAGTCAGCGTCTCTGTCATCGTCCTGAAACACAGACAACGAGCGAGGACAGGAAAGCTCCGTGCACGTCGAAGCAGGGCAGGATTAACTGGACTAAAGGATGCAGGAGAAGATTTACCTCCTTTTGTAAGAATGAAGGAACTGATTTGCTCATCTTCTTTAAGTGATCTGGATCCGAGAATGAGGATGAGGAGGGTAAAGGGATGGCTGAAACAGCATATTTGGTCATTTAGAGACAGAAAGCACAAATTAAATATTCTTCGAGAGAGGATTCAGGTGTTTTGTACCATTACTGCCACGTCTCAGATCTACAGTTTGGTTTGGTCTTCTTTCCTGTCCTGCAAGAATCGGTAAAAACAAAATCATTTAAAGTGACCTGTTCATGTAAAACAGCTGACAGAGAGGAGAGGAGAGGAGAGGCTCACGTGGTGAAACGGATGCTGTGATGTCCTCTAAACTTTTAGCCAGATTTTTAGGTCGTGCCTCTGCTCGTCGTAGAGCTTTCCAAACAGGATTTTGGTCATCATCATCATCATTTATACCTAAATAATAAAGAAAAAAAGCTCAGGTTAATCAAATCTGTTGTTTCTGAAAGGTAACCAGCTGTTACTGACCAGATGTTGTTTGGAAACGCCTTTCAAAATGGAAATAATAATATACAAATACAGTGAAAGATTTTAGGTTTCTTATACAGACGGATGTGAAAAATATATATTAATATATTTTTTTAAACTCGTCTGTCAGGATGTTTGAAAAACAATTATTTTGAATTAATGATTTAAAATCTGTTTTTTTTTTATCTTTCAATCACTTTAAAGATGAACTAATGCTGCATTCAGTTAAACTTAATACATTCATGTAAATCTTGATATTTTAAATGAATAAAATGTGAAACCTAAAACTTTTCTTGCTGCTTTGCTGCAAATTTTTACACTGTAAAAAATGTGTTCACATTAAATCTTTAGGATTTTAGTTCCTTGTTGGTGTGAACATTGGAAACTCTGATAATAAATGTGTAGTATTTTATATTATTTTAGTATACAAAGTTTTTCTACTTCATGTCATAAAGAGGCTAAATTTGTTTTTAAAAGATCAAGTTGTTCTTTGCTATAAAAAGATCATCACTGTTATTTCTATAAGATAAATAAAGTATTTTCTCACGGTTTGAGTTGTTTCTTGAGTTGGACCGGGTTTCTGACGTGCTGCTGATTGATGACTCCGCCCCCGTGTCCGATCCACTGTAATTTGCCCACGCTGGACGCTGACTCGGCTTGTTTGACGTCCTGCTGTTACGCTCCTCTGAGCTCGTTGGCGTGCTGGTCCTAACCGGTCCACCCAGGTCAAGCTCATAGCCAGACTTGACCTCTGACCCCTTGTCTTTTAACGCAGGGACGAGAGTGGTGTGAACGCTGGTGGAGTCCGTCATCCCGAGGTAGTGGCGGTAATCTGTAGGAACAAACGCTCGAGCGCGTGGAGCTGCAGTTTCAGGTTCATCTGATGATCTTCTCGATAAAGGGCCTTTATCTGGGTTCTGCCTGGGCCTTCGGCTCTGAGAGTGGATCGGGTTCACTTCCATCCGAAGCTGTTCTGGATCTGTTTCATCATCAACACCCAGAGAGAACATACTTGTGGCACGGCGTAAAGAACTTCTGCTGCTGGAGATGCTAAAACTGTCCTTCCTGCTCTTTGGGGACAGAACCGGTCTGCCTAAACCACTTTGAGGTTTGGTGGACTTTTCTCGACTGGAGTCTTTTGAGCTCCTTTTGGACGGTTTCTGCTGTCCTGACTCAGTTGGGACATAATGAGGCAGATTGTTTTTGCTGTCACTTTGCACTTTTGGCACAGACTCCACGGGTCTATCATGTGAATTTGAGCGATCTTGAGGAGACGGATATGACTTCATGACAACTCCTGGCTCTTTTCTTTTGGGGCTTTTTTGTTTGTCAAAGCTCGTGGACGTGGTCTCATCCCAGAACTCCCGCAGGGTGTCAAACTGAGCCCGGCTGGTCCCAATGCTTGGAGACATCTTATCCAGTCTCTGACTCAGTGGGACTATTGTAAAGTGTGGCTGGTTTTTGTAACGGCCCTCCTCATCGCTGCCTGGGTCGTTTCCAATCGATGTCAAGTCGAACTCAGACTTTGTGAATCTTTTGTTCAGTCTCGTCTGACTTGATCCTCGAGCGACTTTCCCGTCTCCGAGAACTTTGGGTTTCCTGGTATAAAACACCGGCTTGTGACGCTCCTGCTCCCAGAAGGATTTCAGCTCCTTTATCCTATCCGCTGTGCTCTCTTGATGCTGCCTATTTAGGAGGGAACTATTTGTCCTGTCTTTATTGGCAGCATCGTCTTTTCTTTTAGGAGACCAGTTTGAATGGACGCCTTTGTCCTCGGCGTCTCTCTTTTTCACGTCTTCGCTTGAATTTCTGGGAATTTGTGCTTTGACTGTGACTTGATCTTCCCTCCCATCTTGTTTGTTGTCCATATACGAGCTGTTTTTGGACAAAATGAGCTTCTCAGAGTCCAGACTGACCCGTGTTCGGGGGTTTGTATCCAGCTGTGGCACAGGGCAGCTGTTTGACAGCAGTTCTAGTGATTCGTTTGATTGTGAAACACTGTTTGACTGCAGCTCTGGTTCGACCACAGAGACGCTGTCAGACTCGTGATGGATGATTGATTGCTGGTGATTATTAAAGTGATTGTTTAATGTATTAACTTGAGGGCTGACGACCAGTTGCTGCCCGCTTTCATCACTGTATTTGTCTTGTATGTCCTGTCCGCTGTGTCTCACAGAAACAGAGGACAAATCAGAGTCTTTCTCTGCTGAAAAGTGAGCAGAGTTCGGTCTTTTGTCACCAGGCGTCACTGATTTACTGATAAGAATCTTTGGGCCTGCGTTGCTTTTCTCCCAGAAGGATTTCAGATGAGAGATTTTTCGTGTCTGACCTTCATCGGCGTCATCTGTCACGTCTCTGGCGTCCATCCTGACCTCTTCTTGTGTTTCGGTCCGTTCCCCGCCTCCTTTTTTGAGACTCTTTTTTGTTTCATATTTTTCCACTTTTCCTTCACCTGTATGTTTGTTAATTGAATCTCCCTCTCTGGATTTGCTGACAGCTGCGTTTGAGGCCTTCAGACTGTTTTCAGTTTCCAGCCAGTCGTTGCTGTCTGTGCTGCGGTTGAACCAGTCCAACACCTTTGCAATGGAGTCCTCATCTTCACCAGTGGGACTTACAGTTTGACTGGATAATTTTAAAACGTTATTTTGATTAAATTTCTGATTTTGTTCATCAGATTTATCAATGAAGTTGAGATCGTAAGACACGGGAGGAACCGGATCTGGAACGAAAGAGATAAAAGGAGAAATTCATGCTGAAAAAACAGCAGGCGGGTGTTTTATTCTTAATATTTCCACTTTTAGGAGGTTAAAAACACAAACGCTTACAGCTTTTCATTATATACAGGGTGGGCCATTTATATGGATACACCTTAATAAAATGGGAATGGTTGGTGATATTAACATCCTGTTTGTGGCACATTAGTGTATGTGAGGGGGCAAACTTTTCAAGATGGGTGGTGACCATAGTGGCCATTTTGAAGTCGGCCATCTTGGATCCAACTTTTGTTTTGTCAATAGGAAGAGGGTCATGTGACACATCAAACTTATTGGTAATTTCACAAGAAAAACAATGGTGTGCTTCACGAAACTTTCTAACTCAAAACACAAAATGTCGTCCACAAGAGACACTTTATACTGTTTCCTGCAGAGACCGGGTGTTTCCTCTGTTAGAGTGAAGAGCAAGTTCAACATTTTTTTATTTTCAACCGTCTTTACTATTAATATCACATGATATACAGAAAATATACATTCAATATTTACAAAATTTAACAATAATTCTTTCTAAAAACATGGACTTTTATTTAATTGCTGATGGTATAGACCACAAATATTTCGTGATTTTTTTTGTAACACTGTACCTCAGCTTGCTTTTAAAAAACTGGGTCAATATGATGATCTCAGAATTATGATAATAATAAGAAGAAGAAGAAGAAGAAGAAAATTTTAAATGCCAGTGTTTCTATTCTTTGTTTGTTTTTTGTTCTTGGTCAAATTTTAGGAGAATTTGGTCCTTTAGCTCTGAATTTCCTCCAGATTCTTTTTTTTTTTCAAATTTTTTTTATATATTTGATAATAAACTGAATATTTTCAGAACTCTATTTTCCTTAAAATATATAAATGATTTATACAAAATTTTAATTAAAACATAGAATTGAGAAAATTAAATATAGAATTGGGGACATCGCCTATTTGAAACAGTGTAATTAGTGCACGTTGTAGAAATGATGGTATGAATTTATATCAGCAGATAAAATCAAGCTGATTTTGAAATCATGAATGTAGTCAGAGTTTACAGATAATTTATTTTAGCACCTTCACAGATTAAATTGCTCCCGGTTACATTTCTGCAAGTTTTTTTTTGTAAAATCAAACACCATAATTTAAACTTTTCATGACTTTCACACATCTGTATCGAAACATCAGCTGTGGAAACATCTGAAACCTTCAGTTTATTATCAAATAAACTTCACATCTGGATCTTTTTTCTTTAAAATCTTTCTATTCAGAAGCTAAAATCTTTTTTTCTATCATAGCAGATGCCTGATAAACTCTATATTATGGATTAAAATAACCCATTAGGATTAAAAGGTAAAATTAAATGATGTGTGATGTAAGATGTCTTACCCATAGTGCTTTGGGTCAAACTCGGCGTCTCCTGCTCTGCTCCTGCTCCCACGCTGCTGTTGTTTTCTTCATCCTGAATGTTACTGCTCGGCAGGTTCAAACACCGTGTCTGATCATCTCGATCTGCCCTCCACTGATCAGCTGCCGTCCCATCAGTCCTGGTGGACGTTTGTCTGAAAGTATAAAGTTTCCTCAGGAAGATGGCAAAGTTTAGTTAAATATTTGGGATGAAAGCTGCCACCGACCTGTCTCTTGTTACGTTTCTTTCTCTTTCCAAACTTAAATTAGAAGAAACCTGAGAAGCATCACGTCGTGGGAGCTGGAGCTTTTCATCTGCTGCTTTGGATGTCTGAACAAACTGATTTAAATCAGTTTCCTGACGCGTTTCATCGCTGATTTTAATGGCAGACTGGTTTGAACTCCCACTGGATCCCTGCTGGAGGCGCTGTCTTGGAGCAGGAACAACCCCTGCAGGTCTTACCTGAGCGTCTAAACCCAGCTGGGTGCTGTTTAGTAACTGGTCGCCACTGCGTCTCGACAGGAACGTCCTCTTCTTCGGTACCGGTCTGAAACCTAAAGAGGAGCCTTCTGATGTGACGGAGCCACCTGATGTCTGACTGGAATCACCTGCTGGCTGATTCTTCAGAGGAGAAACAGACTCTGGAGTGAAAAGAAAAAATGAAAGATTCACCTTGAACTTCTGTTTCACAGCTTTATAAAAATGTCTGATTGGAATCTGAGCTGAAACCTGTTTCCTGGTCTGGACGTTCGTTTGAATTCACGGAAGGCTCAACAACAACAAGAGAAGCACGATTAAAGGGGTTGAGCCTTGGCTTAAAGGAAGAAGAAAAGAATGAATGATTTACACAACAACAGCAATATGATGGAAGAAAAGACAGAAACGTACCAATCTGGGTGAACGAACTCCAAAATATTGATTCTCTTTTTCTGCATCGCTGTCAGGAGAAATGAGGAATTAAAATGTTGATTTGGAAACATTTAATTCAACTTTTCTGAGCCTTAAGGACAGAAATAAAGATCCTGAAATAAATACGAATAAACAAATTTTGTATTTACTGAATATGGTCAAATAGAAAACAATGTGAGGGAAACACTGAATACCATCTTTTCATTGACGTTTGTTTTGGTACAGAACAGAAAACAATCTGGTGCGTTGAGTCCAAAGAAAATAAAAAAATCTAATCAATCTAACTGCATTTAAAACTCATGTGTTGCAGGAATAAACCCAAAATAAACGACACAGTAAGTGCAGCATTGTCAGCGTGCAAATACCCGAAGATTAAAAGATTAACAGCCTTTCAAAATAAAATGACTGAAGCTTGTATATTGACCTGCTATAGAAGAAGTTTGCAGACTATCTGCATCACAAAGATTCAATATATAATTTTATTCAATGTTTTATAGTGTAATTTACAACATTTCGTGTTTCTTATCTGTTGTTTTGTGAGCGGTGCAGAAGCTGTTGGATTAACAGACCGTTTCCATGTGCACCGCCTATGTTTACACAAGCCGAGTCACAAGACACTCAGAACACTGAACACACCAACATTTATATCCAGACTGAGTGACAGAACGTCTTTGAAATGAAGCGTTGAGAGTTGAAATTATACAGTAAAGCATCTTTAATTTCTTCTAGTTTCTAAAAATGGACTTGATCAATCGTTAATTTGGATATTTGAAGGTTTGATGACATTTTTTATTAGGCTTTGGCTGCATGTTGTGCAACATGTGCTTTAAAAAATTACAAAGAGGTCAAGTAGAGGACAAGAAAAGTGTCAGGAAAGACTATCTGCAGCAGATGAACAGTATCTAAAAGTCGTGTCAGACGAGATATAATACTTTGAAATGAGTCAAAAATTGTAAGGAAAAATAAACAATGACTCAAGACTTCATCAGCTGATGTCTGAGTCACCTGCAGCTAACGCAGGAAGTGAACGGATCTGTAAATCTTTGGGTTTTAGATCAATTAAACTGATCGTTTACTTTATCTCCTGTGGGTTTGATGCCTCGAAACATCGGGCAGGTTTTGAGGGAGCCACGACATCTGAGCCCCGACTGCTGGGTGTCTTGGGTCTTTCGATTCTTACAGATCCATCTATAAGGGAAAAAAGATTTTAAATAACACAAGGAATCACGTTTAAAGGAGAACACCCGTTTTTTGCAATTGGGGCCTTATTTATTCTGTGAGATGTGTTTTACTCGTCATCAGTGGTACTTTTTTGCGATTCGGATTCGTCTCGTAGATTTTTGATTCACACGGCAAACACCTAAACGCCAATAAACGAGAGTCGGTTGGGCCTGCGTTCGCCGACCCGAAATCGGTTTAAAATCAGTTCAAATCCGTTATTTTTTTAATCTGGCCATTTAGATACTCTATTGTTTATTCCGTTCCAGTGCCATCTTGAATCCTGCGCTCATAGAAATGATATTTTTTACAGTGACGGGAGAGTGATGTCATCTCTCCGTGCCCACTCACGTATTACCTGTAAGGAAGTTGTTTGAAACTGCTACTCCTTAGCTATTCGTAGCAACACACAAATCGGAACTCTTGTTTTCAGTGTAGAAAAAATGGGTCGATTTTGCGCATATCCTGGGTGCAACAGCAAAATGAGGAATGAGATTAAAAAAATAACGGATTTGAACTGATTTTAAACCGATTTCGGGTCGGCGAACGCAGGCCCAACCGACTCTCGTTTATTGGCGTTTAGGTGTTTGCCGTGTGAATCAAAAATCTACGAGACGAATCCGAATCGCAAAAAAGTACCACTGATGACGAGTAAAACACATCTCACAGAATAAATAAGGCCCCAATTGCAAAAAACGGGCGTTCTCCTTTAAATCACTGGGATTAGACCGTTATTTAATTCAAGAAAAATAATCTGGAACACACCTAAACCCGCTGCTTTCCCCTGCTTCATGGCCGCCAGAATAATCTCCGAGCCGTGGATTTTGTCGTTGTGTCTGCGAGACTTGGCTTCGTAAAACCATTCTCCTGTCAGGTACTTCAGCTGGACGTCTGACTGCGAGCTGCTGTCCAGTATTTTCTCCAAATTCCTGTCAAGAAAACACAAAAACAAAAAAGACAAGTACAACTGCTTGAGTTAGAGATGTTTGAAGGGATTATTTTTTGTGTACTATGAATACAGTTTTTTTAAATATAACAGAAACACATGAACATCAGGGTTCTAAGCGATATCTAAAACTGGTTTATTACTGGGTTAAAACTGCTGGTGACGAGTTCCAGTCAGAGGATGTTTCCAAAACGTTCCCCAGGTTCTTCATTTCCCCTCACAACAGTCACAGAGTCGTCACCAGAGTCTGGAGAATCTAACTGTGACTAAATTATAACCAGACAATCTGCAGGAATGTTGTATTTTCTTCATCATGAGTTGAAATTCTGTGATTCCAGCTGAGAAGATGTCGATTTTTTTCTGTATTTTTGTGTCTTCGACTAGACGCTAACAGTCTTTATGTGGCTTCATCTATTTGCTTCAACCTTGATCCTGTTGGAACCCGTCTCCCAGTCTTCTTCTGCTGTTTATCGACCACCACCATGTCTGATTGGTTAGATTTGTTGGTTTGGATCTAGAAGTCCTTCAGTATCTGTTACGCTCCACCACTCGGGTGGTTCTGGTCCGGCGTGGTACACCTCGCCTCGGTGCCATCTTCTCTTCTACATGCAAGTTTAGGTTAAAACTTTGTTTTTGAGCTCTTTGAATCTCAGTTTGATTGATTAAAAACATTCTAATCTAATAAGATTTAAATGAGAGCAGCTTCCACTTTATTCTACAGCATCAGCACGTGAATAATATTACAAACAGAATTTGGGGGGAAAAAAAACATCTAAAATTAAACTAAAGAGAGTTCAAAACAAATTCCTGTCCTGAAGAATCACCATTCCAACTCATTTTTCCACTTGCTTGGAGAATCCTGGCTGTCATGTGACAATAGGATAACACATTAATTACAAGCTATTGGCTTAATCCTTTTCCATAAGACTGGACAGAACACAGAAAACCTTCGACCAGTCGACGATGAAGAACATCAGACGACCAGTTCTGTTGAACTCTGAGTGAAAAACTCTGTTTTTAGACTAGAAATAAAAGATTTATGTTTCATATTTAAAGCTAGAAGGATTGTCCACGTTACAGCAGAGGTGTGAAGCACATCACAGAGGGTTTATGTTCCTGTGCATGATCCTCCTCCGTGTGTGTAATTCAACTTATCTGTAATCTAATTACTCGCGTCTCACTGAGGCTTCTCGACAGCGGAGGCAGCATCTGTGTTCAGACGAGCTCTTATTGTGTTATTCTATTAGGAGAAGATTTACCCTTTAAAAGGCCTCTGAGCTAAAACTTCAGCTCAGATAGGAAAACCCTTAAAGTTGAGCTGTTAAATGATGTTTGACTCTTTTTTTTTAAACAAATATCCGACGAATGTGTGATGAAAACAGATGTGTGTACCTGACCCTCTCCTCCTCGGCCCTCTTCAGCTCAGCGTCCCTCTTCAGCACCATCATTATCGCCTCCTGCTCCTCCTCCGTCAGGTGACTCAGGTCGATCATACTTCCTCCTCCTGTTTCTCTCAGCTGACAGATGAAGAAACGCCCAACGACTGCTGGCTCTGTCAAACAGATTCAAACGTTTCTTCATGAAAAACCATGTTCTTCTTCCACACACAGTCTCATTTTACAGCTGAATCCTTCAAATTAAAAGACCCAATGTGCAAAATGTGAAGTTTGTCCTAAGAAATACTGGAAATATAGTTTTAATTGCTATTTTGTGACTCGTTATATTCAACAGGCTTCTGAGTCATAAATTAGTTCTGTTTATTTAAAAAACATCCACAAGGTTTTAAATTTTAACCATTATAATAAAATGTCATAAATGACAAATAACCCAGCAATTTGGGATTTTTTTGGGGGGGCTCATATATTTTTAAAAAATCTTTGCAGCATTAATAAGTAAAGAAGCATCTAGAAATTCACAAAGATAAAAATTTATAAAATTCAAAACTAAAGTTTTAAAACGGATGTCCAAACACTGATGTTCTCTTGTATTTTTAAAAAATAAATACTCAAATAAAGAACCGAGTGTCGCTCTGTTTCCCTGTTATGTACCTGTGAACTCCTTGAGTAAGTTTATTTAAGGAGGAGGTTGTTGACACAGCAGGTTAGTTTGACATTCTTTTGTTTTTATGATCCGGTTCTATTAAAATCTTCACCTGAATTTTAAAGCTTATTTTTTTAAATGACAAACGTGTTTTCTCTTATTATTAAACCAACACAGTGACACACAGTAAATCTAACAACCTTCCAGAATAACTGGAAGAAAACTGGTTTGAATTATTTACCAACACGTTCAGAGCTTTTGTTCATTTGAATTAGAATTTGATTTGATGAATTAAAAGGAAGAATAAAGAAGTTTTACCTTCCTGTCCGCAGGTCTGCAGCTGCTGCTGGATGAGCTGGATCCGTCGGACAGCAGCGGGGAAGAAGGGGCGGACTCAGGGATGGGGAGGATCTGACGGGGAACATCGCAGGAGAAGCAGGATGCAACAAGCGTGGGATTATATCAACTCCTTATCATCTCATATTATAGTCTAACACTAGTCTGGATATTTAATATGGAGCACTAGGTTTTGTTTTCTCGAAGGGAATGTAGATCTGGGCGTGTTGATGCGTCTGGGAGGTAATGACACGCAGCGGCCAGCAGGTGTCGCCAATGGACGCGATCCTCTGTTTAACTAAAGGGTGTGTGAGCACAGACAGGCAGGACAAACTGAGGTCAAACAGCAATTAAACGCTCTCAACAGGAGGATGTTTTACCATCTGTTCAACGCTTTGAAGAGAGAAATACCCCTGCTGTGATAAATGACGAGATTCTGTTACATTCAGGACACATTCATGGATCCACTTCTTGAATCTGTCCTGTTAATATGTACAGAAAAAAAAGTTTCTCCTGGTCAGTTTTGATCTACCTACAATTAAGTGCTTATGCTTCAGTTATTAATCTGATTGTAACTAAAGCAACTGTTTCTTTAAGACAGTATTTCAGAATACTTCAGTTTCCACAAGCATCTTTTGGTGCCATCTAAAGGTCTTTTTCCATTTTACATTCATGCAACTTTAGCATCACACTGGGGTTTTCTCCTGATCCCCTCTAAACGTTTCATCTACAGTCACAAACTTTTGATTGTTCGTGTTCTTTGATCCGTTGATCTTCATCGTATCAGGTGTGAAACACAAACCTGATAAAACAGCAGACGTTCTTCTGACCAGCAGCGCCTCCAGAATGTTTTCAGATTTGGGGTGATACAACAAAACCAAAGGCCATAACTGAATTTTTGGAAATGTTTTCATGCTGCTGTAATAAAAACTAAATGTATGGGAGAATGAGAGCTGACAAACATGTTGAACTCTATAATAATTCTGTCATTTATCATGTTTTAAACACAGGTGCCTTCAGATGTTTCACTACATGAATAACTGAAAGTTTGTGTTTTTTTAAACAGATCTGTAATAAATTAGAATTTATTTTCACCTTTTAAGCTCTACATAATTTCACAAAATCAAGAGACGTGTGTTGAGGAGATATTTATTTAATGACACACACCAGCGCTCAGGGTTCCTGATGTTCTAGATGTTTCGACGGGATTCAGTAGAACCCGACAAGATGATAAAACCAGGAAAGCACCCAGAACTTGTAGAACACTGAACCGGTGCATTACACTAAAGATACTATTTATTTATTTAAAAATCCTGCAGCATTTTATTTATATGGATAAAAAACAAACAGCTGTTTGTGGAAGCTGCTCTTTATTTGAAAAAGAAAGAAAAGATTTCAGTCATTGTCTGCTACACGATCTAATTACATAAAGAAAATGTCTGCGGAGACAAACGCAGAGAAGATCCTGAATCAAACTTAGGTAGAGTCAAATTTGATTGAATTGTTTCATATTTCATACATCTTTCACTTTGCACTCAAAGAACAGTCAGTGTTTATATACACAGCGCACCGATCAACAGTGCTGATCCGATCGAACCTGCTTCTCCACTTCTTTTATTTTGTACAATTAATTTACACCCCCCCACTGCCCTCCCACCCCAACCTGTGTGACATCAAACTAACAGCCTAGCAGAAAGCCTCCAACCTCCCGCCCGTCTGTCCCACATCGCCCGTCTGGAAAGATGTGTGCAACATGAAGACAACTCGTTCACATTCAGAGTAAAGGCAGCCTTGATTACAGTCAGTGAGTCAATGGCATGCCAAGCTTAAAGCAATTGGAGCCCACCACCCAGTGCGTCGCTTCGATTCGTGGTTGAAGTGATTTTCAGCTCGTCAGGAGGCCGATCGGTTGCAAAGTAAAACCCTATAGGCACACTATATACTGTTAACTGACTCTAACCCCAGCACTGTACGTACGATGGAGACTGTGAAATCTTTCGATCTAGTAAAAAATCTTCTTAACACAAGACTCGGAGAATATTTAGTGCTCTATCATTCCGCTTAATAAGGTGTAATTTATATAATATCTATTTTCAACTCTACCTCTTAATGATAGTCTGAGATCCTTCGTTTTAATGCTGAAGCACTCCCACATGTGTTCAACATACGGTAGATTTTACCTTTTTTTTTTTAATCCCCCAAATCTTAAACCAATAATCATAAATAAATACAAACACACAAGGAATGTCTACTGTAAACACGGTAAAAAAGACAGAAACTAAACGGGTGTAAACGTCATTAGCATCACTACTCAGTGACAGTTAAATAACTGCATGGTTTTGGATGACTGATGATCGGATAGAGGAAGGGAAGAACGCTCCTTTTCTTCTTTCACCCCCTCCCCTGCTGAAGATAAAGAGCTTTTACATCCGACCACGGCGTCTCCAAATACATAACATTTAAACTTCTCAGCACCCAAACTATCTTTACAGAGTTACACTGTAAAATGGATCAGAAGTCCTTTTAAAGGGGGCGGGGTTAGAAAGCAGCATCACTCGACGTTTCAGACAAGTTTTTACAGAAGAATGGGTGTGAGCTATCGCCAAACGTCATTTGGACATGGTTACCATGGTTTCAGACAGTTGGTGTGCCGTTGACGTGTCTGTATTTGGGGGGAGGGGGGGTTGTGTGTGTGGATGCTTCTCTGAAGAGTTAGACTGCAACGAGGACAAAGTTTTGCTGCTAAGTGCTTCATCTTCTGAGACACTTCCTTCAAATTACATGAACTGCATCTGAAAGAAAGAAAAAAGAAACAGAGTCGGTTCAAACCTGCTAAACTTTATTACAACCTGTGTGTGTTTAGCAGCAGTTAATCTGATCTAATGCTAGTAGCATGATGGTGGAAACGCCACCAAGTAGTTTCCAACCACCACAAGGCTTTTCCAAACAGGGGCACATTTTTCAGCACAACACTGTGCTCAACCTTTACTGTTACTATACATGCTCACACCTTCACGCTGACCCACCGTGCAGGTGGAAACAAAAGAAAGAACATCGATGTCTCTGACTAGCACTGAAAAGAAAAAGTGTTCAGTCTGAAGGCGCTTCAGCAGCAGGAAGTGGGAAGAAACTAGATTCCTCACAGGTCACTGACCTACACTGTATTGCTGTTATTATTAAAGCATTTTTAAATATATTTCACTTGAAATGTATCAAAGCTTAAACAAAAAGTTTAACTTCACAGAGGCAGTTTGAGTTAAAACTCACAAAAATGAATGAGAACAATGAATGAGTTTGTTAAAAACAAGCAGAACATTCAAGCGACAACAAAAAGGGAAAATTAAAGCAGAAATCTCATCAGATGAAAACCAGATAATAAAAACTCAAACATCTATCTGAACTGGACAAACAAGACATGCAGGCGTCTGCAAGCAAAGAGCATGATGTACCTAAAGAGATGCTCTACAAGAAATCCTTGAGAGAGAGGTGTGCAAACGGGTCCTGTCCAGGGGCTCGGAGAGGACTCTGGCTGGAAGGACTAGAGGCTGCAGAGGGCTAATACAGGAAGTAGGAGGACCAGAGGAGAAGTCAGAGTCAGTTCAGAGACTGAAGGAGGGATGAGATTAGTTTGGAGAAGCTGTGATGTATGATAGATGGGTTAATAATTAAAAAGAATAATAATAATAATAAAAAGGAGCTGTTTGGAAACACTAAGTCGAAACAAGAGATGATGATTCACAGTTTTGTCGCTTTCAGCTCCAGAGAGTGAAGAGTTCATCGTTAAAACTGTCATCATCTTCAGCTGGATTCACACCGACAACAGAGCTTAACACAGGGACGCCACATCACAACGCCGCTTCACTCAGCCCTAAACGTTCCACTCGCTGTCACCTGCACCCACCTGAGCACTCGACACGGAGCCGAAGGGGTTGGGTGGCCTCATGACGGGCTGGTTGTACATCATGGTGGGTGGATTCATCATGCCCATCGAGCCCATCTGTGGAGGCTGCGGCAGGATTCACACACATCATCCATTGATGCTCCTGAAGCTCAGATGTTATTTATACATGCGTGATACTTACCATGCTGTATCCCATCATGCCTGTGGGTGTTGTGGCAGGGAAGGCCATGATTGACGGTGGCTGAAAAGAGAAGAGAAAATAAATGAGATGCTTCTGGTTCAGAAGAGTTCATATAGTTTCTAACAGAAATATTGAGCTGGAGCAGAATTTACTCTGATAAAAAGATATAATCGAAAAAATTTCACACATCGTGTTTTAAAAATATAGAAATATTTGTAATTCTTCTGTTTCAGCAGCAGAACCAGGATTCTGATTGTGTTGGTTCTGTTTGGATGCAACAGTGTGTTTGTGTGCGTCACCATGGAGACGGGGTTCCAAGTGGTGGTCGGCGCCGCCTTGGGCTGCCAGTTGGTGCCGCCGGTCATCCTCTTCTCGCCCGGCTGGCTCCAGTGGATGTCACTGTGGATGAACACAACTCGCATTAACAGCGGCTCGCAGCGACGCTCGAGCGCATCGTGAAGCATCACTTACTTCTTCATGGTGCCGTTTCCGATGCCGAGGTCTAAAAACAAAATCGAGCAGCTGTTAGTTTATATCGTAATGAAGATTTGTGTGTGTTAATTAGTGCAGCTGAGTACAAAGAGCCACACTCACTGCCGACAAGGTTGGCGAGAGAAGAGTCGAGGTCATCTGACACCAGCTTCTCAGGCTGCTGATTGGACGGCTGGTTGGATCCAGCGAGAGTTGGTTTCAGGATGCCTCCGGTAAGGTCTGACACGATAAACAGGACCATGACTCTTTCCACACTGAATTATGGAACTTTTATATTCACTTAAAACCAAATATAACTGTATTTTGTTATTTTTTAATCACATTAAGACCCGGGCTGCACTTAAACATTTACAACTCTCCACATATTTAAGAGTTAAACTGATCTATTATCTGCATCACATCCTCACCATCGACGTTTAGCCCACTGCTGCTGGCGGCTTTGTTTCCAAAAACGGACTCAAAGTCCACTTGAAGTCCTCCTGCTGAGTGTTGAGGCGGGGCCTGTGGCGTTGAGTATCCTTCACAAAGAAATTTACAAGAAGCTGCAGTTACAGAGTTACTGGGCTGGACTGCAGTTCCAAACATAAATCACATGATAGTTGAGCAGCAGTGAAGCAGGATTCCTAAACAGAGCAGATAATGAGATGATCTGCTGCTGTACAAGCTGCAGAGAGCCTCCGATACTCTACCTCTGAATAGACCTGCTACAGTAGAGGGTTCAGTGGGGAAAGGAGCCTGATGTGGGAGGTGCTGAGCAATGGACACTGGACCACAGAAGGAGTCTGACACGCCACACGAAGCAGGAAGACAAGGAAGATATAAAGAGAGGAAGAAAGGAACAAAGCATTTCAAGGCTGGGTGAGAGAGACGGGTGAGAACAGCAGCAGCAGCAAAGTCAGGAAGAAAATGTTTCCTGGTTAAGGAACGAGGTTCAAAGCAGAGGAGTAAAACACTGAAGGGCAATAATAATAATAATAATAACAACAATAATAATCCCACAAGGAGAGGTTGAAGGTAAAGTTTAACATTTTGGGAATTTTTCTTTAGCTGGAGTTAAAATGGATCAACGTTCATCATCACTTCTTAAACTGATCCAGTTTCTTCTCCTGCAGATCAACGTCTGAAAACCAATTTGGGATTCTTCAAGTTCGGTCATTTTTGTGGGTTTTTGCTCCCCGAGATTCAACCATTGTTTTTTAAACAGGTTCATATGAACAGAAATTTAAACTGAACATCAATAACTTTGATAACTTGCAACCAAAATTCCACTTTACAAATTATATCTGAGGAACTTTTCACCTTCTTTCAACCCCCATTGATTCTGGCTGCTATACGTACAGTTTGATCCCGTCACCAAGGTACATTTGATTTGTTAGAAACTATTTGAGAATTTTAACAAAATTAAATTGTGGCCACACTTCTTGTTTTTTTAAATCAAGTACATTTATCGTTCTTTTATTTTTTGGGACAAATGAAGACTTTTTTTTTGACAACACCTGCAGTGATTCTTTTTTAAGCCGAACTTTCTGTGGTTTTGTAATAAAATACAAATACTACTAATAAAAAGTTTGGCAACATCAAGGATTTTTCAGGATTTCGTCTCGTTTTCAGTGTTTTGGATTATTTTTCTGTAATTTTTGTTGGATTTCTTTTAGCCTTTGGGTTTTCTTTTTTTCCAACTTCAGGATCAGTTTTTTCTTGTTTCTATTTGAGTTTACAAACTTTTACTTGTAAATTACTTTCTTACACTGCCACAAGTATTTGGTATAATTCCCAAAATGTAAAACAATTCATCCTGCTAACAGTCTAAATGTGGGGCAGGGGTTTTCATGGGTTTCTATGGTTTTAGGAAACACAAGCTGAGGTGATGAGCCAACAAAGTACCTGAGACGGAGGGTTCTATCCGCACTGTGTGTTTGTAATTGGTTGAAATTGATGAGTTTGTATCAATAAAGGGATTGTAATGATCTGGAGAATCAAAAATAGTGTTACAACAGGGTTCAACTTAGAGCTCTACGGCATCTGTGCACTAAAATGCAACACCAAACTGTTAAGATGAACAGCAGCTGCAAACTAAACCGGCTTAAAGAGCATCTACAGCAAGCGCACCCTGATTTAAACCCCAGAGAAGAGTCCGATACCTGAAAACCAACGAGGTGTCCCTCACTTTATGTTGATGACACGTTTCTGTTAACTTGACGTGTATTAAAGGTTCGAGCAAAGTCAGATCTAGAAACTATTTTACACATCGAACATATTTTAGTGTTAATAAAAACTGCCACCGTTCTTCTACAGGAAACAGGTTTTTAAATCTTCCAGACCTCATCAGCAAGTAAGAATCATAATAATTTTGTTGGCAGTAAAATATCCAAAACTACTAGAATCAATTAGAAATTTCATCAGTTTGTTTCCTGAACATGGAAGAAGCCGATGCCTGGTGTAGATCTGCTGCTGGATCAGAGGCGGGTCAAATCCTGGACAGGTCTGTAAATGTTTAACATCATTTATCTATAACTTATACTGTAATACTGTTTCTGCATCCATGGGCTTCATGCAGCTTTGATTGTCCTATTCTGTTATATATATATATCCAGGTTGTTAAACTCTTCTAACCCTTGAAACGAGACTCACTGAAACGTCTCCTCACTTCGTTATCAGGGCCGTCAAAAGGAAAAAATCTGACACATTATATTTACTACATCTGATAGGTCAGAGCCTGTGGCGTCACTTATTGTGTCATATTGCTGGAGAAAGTCACGTGACCATGTATGCGGGTGTTTATATGGAAGCATGGGTAAATAATCCAACATGGTCACTTGCTCTATAAAAGGGTTCAAAGTTATATTTTTTCTTTTGTTGTTTAAAAATAAGCTGTAAAACTGGAATTCGGGTCACACTCCGTCTCCACGGATACACACCAGCTGCAGGTGAGAAGACTTTCACCAGTGTCTATTTCAAACAGTAATGAGGGAGAAGCTCAGCCTTATTTAACATCACTATTCTGATAACTACGTATATTTAAACAATTGTCTGGATTCAAAAAGTTTATTCATCCAACTTGTTTTTTTAAGAGATTTCATTCCTCTTGACTAATAAATTGTGAACATCAAAATATGCTGCAAAGAAAAAGGATTCTGCTGAATTCAAAGCAAAAAAAAAGGGAAACTGAATTGCTGAATTTAAGACCAGACCTGCATTAAGAATATGTTCTTTTCCCAGTAACCTGTTGCAGACCCAACACATAAATGAGACGTTTTATCCGCTGTGGCATCTACTGGTTTTTCAAAAGCTGATGTTTCGCCCACCGAGCTGCAACGCACGTCGAATTAACTCATTAAAAACAGGTAGTTCCCAGCTGTTCTGCAAACTTCATGCAGCAGAGCATTTAAAGCAGGCAAATCAAGGAGAAACTATGTGAAGCAGAAAGAGACAAGAAACACATCGAGATCATTCTGCAGAACTAATGCAAGAAAAATCTTAATAATGAAGATCAGAGTTCCAAGTTTACACTCACAGCTGATCTTAACTGTAACATTTCAGAAATGAGAAAAATGCAGGTATCAAACTGAGTCTGGATACCTGCAGATGATCTTAACTAAAAAACTGAATGGATCAGAGATCAACATATAAGCTTAGCATGATCAGTTACAACAAACTGAGTTAGATTAACATGAACATATAACATACAGAAGCACATTAAACATGCAGAATACTCATGCACATTAGTGACTACAGATATATGAACAAGAGCGAGACACAAGACTTCTGAAGAGTAACAAAATGAGTCGTTACCACCAAACACTTCATGACCAGATGTCCTAGAGGAAAAGCTAACACCGTCTGAAGACACGACAGGTAAGTGAGTGGCATCGACAACAAGTTTTGAGAGGAAAGGGTTAAGGTTTGGCATGGAATCATCTCCCGCTTCGGTAGAGGTGAAAGGATCTATGCAAGCAGAGGAAACAGAAAGAGACAGAGAAAAGGAAAAGACAGAGAATGGGGAGGAAGAGGTGGGTATCAGAGTTAGACAGTAACAAGAGAAGGACAGCATGCAGAACCAAGATCAGAGTCCAGAAACAGATGTGGGTTGGAGGCATTGAGGAGGGAGGAGTTTACCTGCCCACGCCGTCGCCACTGGAAGCCCCGTGGAGCCGGACTGCATGGAGGGCTGGAAGGTTGACTGCAGGTCAAAAAGGTCGCTCTCCATCTTCACTGCACTGCAGACAGGAAGAACAACTCATTTTAACATCTGTTTGCATCTGTGTCTTCTCATCTCGTCGATTCACGGCGACAGGTATTTCATCCCTTTAGTTTTTAAGTTAACGCTCAGTCTCTATAAGCATCAGCATTTCTTCACATCTCATGCAGCAGTGTTTCATCGCACCCCACTGGCCCCACCCCTCCATCCCAACACTGCACTTTAAACACTAAAAGATTAAGAGAAATAACTTCAACTTTTTAATTATGGTAAATGAAACATAAATCCTGCTTCTTTAAACTACTGAATACACCGTCTACTTGTACTAAATATGGTGAGATAAGTGTTTCAGATTACTGAGAAGTAAATAAAAACTATATAAACTGGCAGATTCCCTGCAGATGTGAGCAGTACCCGTTTGAGCAGCTGGGTGTGGAGAAGAGGTCGATGGTTGGTGCTGTGCTGATGGTGCCTCCAGTGGTGGAAACTGGTGACGTGTCCGTGGTGGCAAAAGACGGCCTCTTCGAGAGCTCTTTAAGCCTTTGTTCCTAAAAATGGAAGAGAAGCGGTGCAGTTCAGACAAACAGGCGACAGAAACACATTTCTAAACACTCATCAAACAAACCTTGAGAGCTTTGAGTCGGGCTTGTTCTTCCTCAAGAGCTGCCTGCTTTTCCCGCTCGTCCACCTTAGTGAACGACATCCCCGTGCTGGCCAGTGAGGACACTGCATTTGACAGAGTACTGGCCCTGCATGGAAAATTTACAACAATTTGTTTTGTTGATCAATCCTGTGTGAGAAATAAATGAGAGGAACTCAGCAGTGATGTGGGGGATTAACACACCTGCTAGCTGCAGTGGAGTCCTTGACTTTCTTTCCCTCTAAAGAGGCCAGATGTTGCTCCAGAGCTTCCAGAAGGCTACTAGGAGCCTGTTGTGAGAGAAAACACAGTCAGACGCCACCCGAGATGCAGAAAACATGTAAAAGGAGTTAACACAATAACGAACAGCGGTGGGCGATCAAGATGGAGCCGAACACACCACACATTACACCAAAACAATGTGTAACCGTCAATTTATAGACCTGATTAGGATCATTTTACCAGCTCCGGGAGATCAGTCACCCACCGCTGATCGACTGCATTCCAGCCAAAAAAAAGCTACTTTGGATGAGAGTAACGTCTGTGTGGGATGACGTACTGCACCACAGCGCTTTCAACAACCCAGGCGTTTGTTGAATTGGCCGTGTCTAAGCACAAAGGGGCAGCCATTTTACACGAGAGGTTTTCACCCCAATGACACGACGCCAAGTGAAGAGAATTTACCACGGCCAGTGTTTTTTCCTTCAACTGTTTTTTCACCACGATGTAGGAGGCAAGAGTCAGAGCAGAGGCATGCAAAAAGACAACACTGAGGCAAGTCACAGACATTAAGAAGAGTGAAGTAACAGTACTTACACAAACTGTGAACTAAAGTGGAAAGATAAGGGGAAAATACAGAATATAAAGGTGGTGACAGTCAGAGGGAAATGCATTTTAAATGAGGCTCTTTGGGTAAAATATTGGGCAAAAAGGGGCCCTTAAACGTGCACAGAAGTATGTGCACGTGTATTTTAATAAGAATTTAGAAACATTTAACTATTACAGTGCAGATTGCAACTACAGAGTGGACTTAACACCTTTATTTACTGAATTAGATATGGGTTAGAAAAGCAGAAGGAATATCAGAGGCAGAAAAAAGGGTGAGAACAAGATTCAGGTTTTCATGCTCCCAAAAAAAGAAATCATGCAAAGTGTTTCATTAAAAAAAGTCTGCATTGACTGGGCCCCTTGTTTAAATTTGATTTTGACAAAGAAAGCGCTGTTGTAAAATAAAAAGAGCAGCCTGTGCAAAGAAACCAAGAAGCTTCTGCCTTTGAGGAAGTCATGTTAGAGAGCTCAGATGGGCTGGAGTTTACCTGCGAAAGGTCTGGGATGTCGCCTCGATCGATTCCCACCTGCTGTTAAAACAAAAACAAAAACTAGTGTTACAAATCGGGACATCTCGCTGCTGTCTGCAGGTCTGCGTGTTGGAAATTTACCTCTGCTACTTTAAGGAATTCTGATATCCGAGTCATTCGAGTGAGAAACTTCTTGTAAATATCCAAACCTTCTTTACACTGAGTCTTCTTCATGTCAAAGTATTTCTCTAATTGGGGAAATAAATCACTGGTTAGGAATTTTTTGGGAGGACAACATAAAGGAATATCGACACAGACGACAAAAAAAGGGAAAAGAAAGTGTTTTTAAAGGCCTTACCAAGCAGGTTGATAATGCCTTCATTATAAGCAGCAAACAGCCTGATGGAGTCTTTGAAGAGGAGCATGAAGGCTGCATTGATGACTCCATTAGTCAGCTCGTTGGCATTGACCTGAGGGAAAGCAATCAGCCACGACATTTATCTTAAAACCTCTTCTCAGAGATTTGTTGACACACAAACAGTAAATCAAGAAAAAGCAGCAGCAGCCTCCTCTGCATAACCTGTAAACTCCTGATGCACAGCTTTGAATCGCACACCCTGCAGACCAACAACGAGCTTCACCTTAAACTCACATTAAAATCCAGAAGGGCGTCCATCTGGTTCTGAATAATGGGGATAGTTTTGAGCAGCTTCTCTGTATTCATGGTCCTCATTACGCCGTCAACACTGGATGTGAAGCAGGAGAGAAGAAATGTCATAAGTTGGATTTCCATTGACTGAAGGGATAAAAATAATAATTTACCAATAATTAAACCATTAATTGTTCAGAATTCTAGATTAATGTAGGTAAATTCTACAAAAATCCAGATTAAAGCATAATCTGTTTTATACTTTCTGAAACAAAGATTAACGCTTTATTTTCTTAAACTAATACGCATGGTTACATGTGGTTAGTGATCTATTTACTAAATAAACACAAAAAAATATTGTCAAAAGTGAAAGAAACACACCATCAACTACCCTGTAACAAAAAGTATCTGATCCTGCAACCTTGACTTGTCATGTGTGAGTAAACACTAATCAGTAAACAACCTGTTACCATCAAAACAGCTCAATGAATGTGTGCTGAATGCTTTTGTCATTTTAATAAAAGAAAATTGTGAGATTTAAGAAGGGCAATTTGCAGCTAGTACAAAATCAACTTGCACGATCCATTAACTGTGATGAATCCAAACAACTTTGTTTTATTAAAAGAGTCAAAATCACACATTTTCTTGCATTTCTGCAAGAACAATTTTCTTGCATTTCTGCAAGAAAATTGGTTTATAAATTTAAAATAAAGCCCAATGATGGTGTCATTTTCATCAATAAAAAAAAATACATATTTTTCTAAATATATATACATATTTTAAATATTTATATTGTTGAAACTTACCCACGTTTAACTTTTGTGAAGTCAAAGGCAACCTGTCTGTAGGACACAGCTTTCTCATTCAGGTATCGACTGTACCTTCTGATAAATGTTGACATGTCATAGCCTGAAATATCAACCAGAAAATACACTTTAAAAACGCAGAACCTTTTCATTCATGGTTCTTCTTCAAACAAATTACCACAACCATTAATTTACCTTGTAATCCACTTTTATCCAAAAAATTACTGAGGTTGAAAAGTGTATTTCTTGAAGCCAAGTACTGGATAAAACGCTGTATAAGAAGAAACGGGTTGAAAAATTACCACTGAGGGTGTTAGAGGGTCAGGATGTGAGAAAAGACTTGCTGAAGAGTCTCACCTCGTTGCCATAGACCATCAGGTGGTGCGTCGTGATGAGGGACTTGAACACAACCACCCAGCTGGTGTTGGTGGTCCTTTCAAACAGAGAGTCAGCCAGTTGGGGAATGTTGACGTTCATCTCGTTGGTGCAGTGGATCAAATCTGAAAAATAAAACAATTTGCATTTAGAGATTCACAGGCTGATTATAAATGTGTCTAACGATAAGTCCATTAATGTGAAACAACTGCAAAAATATTCAGTATTAAGCAGCAGACAAACTAAAAACAACCTCCTAAAGCATGTTGATTTATCCTGAGCAATAAAACATATTAAACAACTTATAAATAATACACAGTGCATATTTCATTCATGTGGATAAATATTCTGAATTTTTATTTTTTAATTTACAATTTCAGCTCAGCTACTGCCAACTGATTGGCTGATTCTGATCAGGCTGCTTGAGTCGTCCAATCAGAGCCAACGGGACTCTGTGCATGAGACAACACTGGCGTTTATTTTATACATCACAAATACCTTAAACGAATATAAGTTATTCCATGAGAAATTTAAAGAATTTGTTTCTTTCATTTAGTTTTTGACACTCAATATTGTGTGTGTAAAATGTTAAAACAGGGTTGAAAACTTTCGTTCTTCGTCTTATGGTTTGTTTCCCAGAATGCTAATCTTAACTGTCCGAAAATGTAGTTTACAAAATAAAAGTCCTTGGAAATGACAACGATGACGAGCGATAGCAGTAATCTTCAGACTGGAAATGTCACTCCTGTTATTCAGTGCATCACACAGTTAAGCAGCTGATCCCTCCAATAACATGAGATAAAACCCAAAGTTACAGTAACAAACAAACTATTACACCAATCCGACTGACATTCTGAAAACTCGTCCCAAAGTGGGCAACAGTTTGTTAATTAAAGACGTTTTCTGTATAAAATCTGATTTGCATAATGAACACAAAATTATGCAGCCGTGTCAATGCAATCATGTTTTACTGCATCTGAAGACCAAATTGTTCATTATAATTGTTAATGGCTAAAGCAGCCTCCCCTCAGCGGTGCATTAAGCCTCTAACCGCTCACATTCTGTCCCACTTCCTCTGATCATATGTTCATCACGTCTCCGTGAAGGTTTTCTACGGCTCCAGCCGTGCTGATGACCCTGTCATTCACAGCAATGATCAGACTGATGGAGTATGTGGGCCTCCCTTTCTGTCCTATATTTGACTTGTTCAAAGGGAGGGGGGCTAAGTAGGACAGAATAACCTTCCAGAGAAGCAGCAGAAGTTAGCATGGCTGGCTGAGCTGCCCGGAGAACAGAGGAGCCGGGAGGAGGAAGATAAGGAGGAACAATGCGAAGGAGAAATGACAGCAGCGACTTGTTGTAATCAGATGTTTAAATAAACGCAGTTTCAATGATTTTATACTGGTTTCATTATGTAACAGTCAGGAGAAAGTGTAGCGCTGCCAAACGGAGCATCTTCGTTTTGTGGCTGACATCTGAATACCTCATTATTAATTCATGAAAAAAAAAAACAATGTTTTTTAACCATTTAGAACATTTGTATTTTTATGTGATATTGTGATATCAGTTTAGTAATTTATTAACAAGCATAACTCCACTTGCAATAACTGTATAAGAATATTTTTAATAATGTTGACTTAAAATCCAACAGTATTAAATAGTTTCAGATATTAACAAGAAAAGCAACCAAACTAAAGCTGACAAAACATTGTTATAACTTCCCTTCCTGTTTCTTTGGGTTATCGATTTAATCTAACGTTTACAGCAATAATAACTCCATTATCATAAAAAGCCTCTTATAAAAGTTTATAAGCTTTAGTTTAATGTTTAATTACTGTTTGAACGTGATCAGCTGACTGAAAATGAGCATTGTTGGATTTTGATGGGGTTTTTTTTACACAACGTTTCATGACATTTTGAAAATCAAACAACTCAAGAAAATATTCTACCAATTAAATATTTAAAAAAAAACTGCAACCAGGATATTCTACTTGTTGCTGTTACATGAAAATTAAATATTCACTCATTTTGGAATTGACTGTCTCGTATCAGTCATCAAACTGCCCAAATCTGTAACTTTAATTCTATATTTTTTTATTTTGTTCACTTATTCTGTAAAAATAAGAACTTAACAGTTCTTATTTTTATTAGGAATTCAGATCTGTTTTATTTATTTATTTATAACAAGTTTTTTTATTCTAAATAAATTAATGGCTTGTATAAAACATAAAACCTTCTCGGTAGCTTTTACAGTGTGGAAATGTGACACTTTTCAGACCCCAAAAGTTTAAAATAACTAATCAACACTGCAAATAAAGACATTTAGCCTCTGTTTTAGTCCACTGGAAGCACTTTTAGAATAAAATACATCCCTTAATACCGGTCAAGTTTTTACTCATTGCATTATAAACATCAATTGAAATTTTAATTATAAATGGTTCTGATTTAATCAATGGCCTTTTTAGTTTGTTACCAGTCTGATAAAAGATTTAACATTTAACAGTTAGCATGGACGGCAACAATAAAGGAATGAGTATCATAAACTACAGCAAACACAAAAAAGAATCCATATACATATTTAATGTTAATCCTGGAAGCAACCAGCATCTCGAATGTGTCATCATGAAACAAAAAAAGGACAGCAATAATCCACACTGGAAAAGCCAAATGAGTGTCACTCTGCCAACTTTCACTCCTCTCACCCTCAGGGGAGTCACCAGCAGCACAACACGTGTACAACCTGCAACTTTTACACAGTCAAAATAAGCTAAAAACAGCCATTAACTCAGTTTCCAGAAGCTTTTACCACCTCACAAAGTGGTGTGATGAGTTGGCATAATTTACACAACACACAATGTGACTGAACTTTTATCATCATGGCAGGGTCACATGACTGCTTTTATTACTTATTACTGTGCATTTCCAAATACAGATCGATAAATAGAAAATGTATCTTACTATTACAAACACTGACAAGCTGCAACTCCTCAAACTAAAGAAATCAGGATCTTATAACTCACTTCAGGTTTTGAGGTTTGACTTTCTCATGAAGTGTATGAGGAAGGAAACTCTTTCTGCTGACCTCAGCCACAATCTTTGCCCTTATTGTGTCACCTCAATGTTTCTCAACCATAAAAAATTGATGGTTTCACATTACTCAGACATACATACTAGAGACGTGTATTTATGGCCTGTGAACGCACAGAGCTCTTATTTATGGGCATGTATTAGTTTTATCATATAACCCAATTGTATAATACTACTTTATATCCGTGTAAACAACATAATGGATGTTTTGAGTCAGTATTGGGCTTTATACAGTCAATGCAAGGCCTGTCGTCGTAGTGAAAACAACAGTATAATCTCTCTGACATTAGCAACATGTAGCTTCAGCTAAAGGCTTTGAGGCCTACTAGCTTCACCGCCGCCGTAAGTCTGAAATGTTTCATTCATTGTGGGAAAAACGCTGCGGCTGAACTTAAACAGAGTTTAAATATACTTACAATCCAAGTGTTTCTTTTTCGGGCCCATTATTTCGTGTGTGGTGGCCTTGCATACTGTTTTCGACACAGCGGATCCCGTTACACTGTGCTGGGCTGCAGTTATCCTGTCCGTAATACTCTGTCCCGACATCTTCGCTTCACTAAACGTAAAAAAGGCTTGGAAATGAGAAGGCTCGAACTGGTTTGTTTTCCGATATCAAAAAAGAGAGAGGAATTCAGTGTCCAGCTCCTCTCTCAGCCCCTTTTTTTCCACCTCGTTCGGTGGAAATGGAAATCAAAACTAGGCTATGGCAGACGCGAACCAGAGGAGGGCGGAATATATAAAGGGAAGCGGAATCTGACAACAATTATAAAAAATTTTGATTTTTTTTTCTTTTTGCCTCTTCACCACTTCCAGATTCATTCAGATTTCAAGGAAAACCGTGATGGTAAGGTCCGTTCGCCGGGTCTCTGGCTCGCTTTCATCCCGATGTGGCACACCGGATCCCTGCCTCCGCCGCTCCGCAAGTCGTCGTCGCGGTTCCCTCCTCCTCCTCCTCCTCCTCTTCCTCCTCCTCCTTTTACCACTGCTGCTCGGTTTTAAAGAAAGAAAAAGACCACTGAGGAGGGGAAATGGCGGGCCTGTTCCGCTCACAGAGAGAGAAAAAAAGAAAGAGTGTCCAACACACACACACAGACCAACAGACCCTGAATCAGAATCTGCGAGGCAAAGTTCGCTCGAGCTGCGCTGTGCTGCAGGTGTTACTGACCGCAGATCAGCTGGTGGGGTAGAAAGAGACAAACGCTCAATCATGGGAGGCCTGGATGGGAGGATGAAGCCTGAGGATCATGTTTAATGACAGACTAGAGTCCACAACACAGACCTGAGAATCAACAGGCCTGAGTGATGGAATGAGCTGTCAGGCACTAAATCTTGATAAACTAAATATTTTACACCTGTACGTCATCGTTTCCTAACCCCAGTATTTATGCATCTTGATGTGAAATAGAAAAAAAAAAGACATTTTAGTCAAGACCCAGATGTAGCAGGTGCCATTTACTGTGCTGTGGTGGGAGGGGGTGTTGCAGCAGGGGAGTTGCATCAGTGCCAGAGATGGCAGCAGGATCAATAAACTCATTCAGAAGTCTGGATCCATCTGTGGTTAGAACCCAGAGACTTTGGATTCGGTGAGCTAGAGGAAGTCACTGAACAAGCATCTCTTTTTCATGGACAACCTACCCCCAGCCCCTCCACGACATACAGACAATAAAGAGCGCTTTAATAAAGAATTCCTTCAGTTTAACCATTTAACTCACTCACAAACAGCTGAGATTTGTGTGACAGAAAAATCACAATTCTAAAGATACACTTCTACGCTACTGAGTTTATGTCTGAGTAATGACAGTTCTTCTGCACACAACTCATTTTCAAGACAAACAAAGGATGCATCTTAATGTTTCATCAAATACAACAGGGCAGAATCAACATAGAACTGGCCCAAGCTGGATGCCTGTTTAAAATCAGATGCACATACAACTCAAACATCTGTGTAAATTTGTCTGACTCAGCTGGATACTAGTGAGCTGCAAAGGTTTACAGCTCCTCTATTTTACATAAAACTGAGCTGTCAAAACTTTTATGCATGTATAATGAAGCAGCTGTATTAGTGATAAAAATACAAAATACAAACTGCAGATTTTTCAGCCTGTTTTATCATCTAAACTTGGTAATGCCTCGTTTGTATGTATAATACAAAATATAGAATTAGTTAAAAAAAATCATTTCATCACAAATATATTTTTTCATGTTTGAGCTGAACTGACTTACTGATTTAACAAATTTAAGCAGATGTCAGAACCTTTATGTGTCTGCCGAACTCTTTCTTATTAAATCTATTGCACTTTTTCTACAATCTCAATGATTTGGCATTATTTTAAATATATCAGAATCAGGTTTATTTGGACAAATATGTTACACGCACATTTTTGCTCTAGTTCATAATTGTTCTTGTACTTATAGACATAAAATGTAAAGATAAATAAACATTGTTAGATGTAGATAAATACAAGCTACATTTAATATCATAGTCCAACGTAAATGGCTGATTGGTATTTGCAACTTGTTTATACTGATAAAATATAATTATTTCCATGAGAGAAGAAAATGTTTCTTCATGCTTGATAAACAAGACCATGGTCATGGTCTGGAGGAAAAAACTGTATTTGTATCTTGTGGTTTTGGCGTACAGAGATCTGTAGCGCCGACCTGAGAAGAGGGAAGACAAGAGGTGAGATCCTGGGTGAGAAAGTCCCTGCTGATGCTGCCTGCCTTTTTCTTCACTCTGGAGGAGTCCAGGTCCTGGGTGAAGGGCAGATCAGCACCGATGATCCTCTCTGCAGACCTTATAGTTCTCTGCAGTCTGTTTCTGTCTAGTTTTGTTGCAGAACCAAACCAGACTGTGATGGACTGGCAGAGGACGGCTCTGTTGATGTTCACCAGCAGCTCCTGGGGCAGGTTAGACTTCTTGAGCTGCTGCAGGTGGTACAACGTCTGCTGGACCTTCTTAATAACTATGTCTATGTTGGCTGTCCATTTCAGGTCCTGGGTGATGGCGGTCTACAGAAACCAGAAAGTGTTCACCATAGACCCAGTACTGTTCTATGATAATGGGGGACAGGGGTGGAGGCTCCTCCTGAAGTCCACTGTAATCTCTACAGTTTTTATAGTGTCGATCTCTAGATGGTTCTGACTGCATCAGAGGACTAGCTGTTCCACTTCCTGTCTGTTAGCAGACCCGTCTCCGTCCCTGATGAGGACGATGACCGTCATGTCATCTGCAAACTTCAGGAGTTGAACAGATGGATCACTGGAGGAGCAGTCGCTGATGTAGAGAGAAAAGCAGTGGGTCCAGGACACATCCCTGGGGGACGCCAGTGCTGGATGTTATTTTCTCCAGCCTCACCTGTTGCTTCATGTCTGTCAGAAAGTTTGTGATCCCCTGACAGGTGGCAGCTGAGACAGTTTAGGATTACATTTGAAATAAGACTGATTTGCTTTAATATTCCTGTGGTTGCAGAAAAGCTGCTATATATTTTACATTTTATCTCATCATATTGGCACCAGCATCCCCATAACCCTGAACTGGAACATCCAGGTAAAGGAAAATGATGGATGGATGAATTTGTAAATAAACAAGAATTTTCAGTATTTTTAGCCTGAAATTTCCCCAAATCTTTGCTCAGGAGTGCAGACAGGACAGTCCAGTTTTTATACCCTCTTTGTCTTCAGACCAGGACTTTGTGATGTGTGCAGGACTTGGTTTACGCTTGTTAAAAGACACAGACAGAACCATCACAGATCCTGGCTTTCGGACGTGTTGCTGCCTCTGTCTGAATGCACACAAAACAAATTCTAAATTAAAACTGACCTGGTTTTAAACTAAATTGTGGTGTTTTACAATTGTCTGTTAAAATGACTTTTTATTCAGAAATGTCCAGCTGAAACCTGCTCGTTTGTCCTTAACGTAATGACACTTATCCAGATTAATTATTTTTCTACTTTTTGGGGGGGGTGGGGAAAAAATACAACTCCTCTCTTTTAATAGTTAAAAGATTTGTTCAGAAACTGGACATTTTCTGCATCTTTTCTCTTCAGAAAATCAACAAACAGCCAAACAATTTGTTTTCTTTCCAGTTGACACATTTAAATTTTCTCTTGCTTTCTACAAAAAATATCTACCCCCCCAAAAAAACCTGGATATTTGATTATATAACTTGGTTTAATATTAAATGAGTGGATTTTAATTGTCATCTCTGCAGTATGTTGTAACTTCTCATGTCATTTGTTAGATATTAATTCCTTTAACGGCCTTTTCATAACCTTTGCTTTAATACAGCTTATATCTTTCAATGATCAGGTGTCTGGGACATTTTTGCATGAGGGACATCAGTGATTAATTTATTATACAGTAGAATCAACAGTTTCAAATTCACTTATGGTCAGAGTTCAAACTCCTTTTCCTGCTGACTCTTCACTGTTTGTTTATACAAAAAGTTTCCAGTGAATCATCTGGAGATTTCAGCGTCAGCGAGACACACTATCACCTCATGCAAATTGTATTGCCTTGACTGTAAAATGTGAGCTCATTGGATAAGACGTTGATAGAGGAAGTACTTTAAAGAAACTGTTAGGAGTCTGGGCTGGTCTGTGCTTTTGTTTGCTTTTTATTTTAAAACTTCCCTGCTGTCAGTTACTCCTCCCCCTCTCCCCCTCCCTTCTAGTTGTTGTTTCCTCCTTTCCTGTAGGTTGCAGGTCGTCAGGTGGCAGGCATTTGCTGATTGGTTGGACTGGATTCTGCCAGCAGACCCAGCTGTAATCACTTCATTCATCAACCACAGTGACAGTTAAAAGACAAGGCTGGATAATCATTCAATGCCAGACCGTTGAACTGCTTGGTTGATGTTGGCCTTATGTAAAAACCACAACATTGGTGAAGTCTTGCTTTGATCCTAAAGAGTTATTGTGTGATCCCCCCCCCCCCCCCCCCCCC
>SSNP01000017.1:377202-479059 GCA_006937955.1 Pachypanchax playfairii | reverse complement strand
CCCCCCCCCCCCCCCTCCACTGTGTGAAGGTCTGATTTTTGGATTCTGGGAACACTGCTACCTGTGTCTCCTAGAACCTTTTGCCATTACACACCTTTGGACTCCAACTTTCACCGCCTGCCTCCTCTCACCATCTCCACACGCCTGCCCCTGGACCTGCTCCTCTTCATGCTCCTTGGTTCGGCTCTGTACCCCTCTGTTCATCTCCTCCAGGACCACGTAAGATCACCTCCACCAGTTCTACTCAAGTTCTGAATCTCATCCAGACCCTAATCTTCTCCCTGTTTCAGAGATTTCCCTTCACAGTTCCCCTCTTTGTCATATTCATATTTGTTTGTAAATAAACACCTTTTTACTTATCGAGCGTGTCTGGGTTTCAGCATTTGGGTCCAGGCTTGTGTGAAACATGACAAACGGCAACAAAAATTGTGGTTTACATTTTCTTAAAGTTTAGTAAAACAAAATCTGATTTCGCTGAACGAAGTCCACATTTTTTCAACCCTGTCCTTGTTCCTGAGATGAAAACTACAGTGCTTTAGGCATTTTGTGTTCTGCAACTGAACTCTTTTTTTTGTTTTAATGTTACTGTCACAACTAATATTTGCAAAAGGCGAATAAAAGGAGTATAAAAAATAAATTTCCTAACTTAGAAAACCACAATAGTAAACCTGAACTATATTAACAGTGACACACAGTAATAAAGTATAAAAAGAGTTGTGCAACAAAGATTATAGCTGACCGGTTAAAAGGCAGAATGCACAGAATTTAGGATTTAGATATTTGCAGCTGTTCTATACAGATGTGCAGTTTAACATTCATGTTTTTCCATAAAAATGAGAATTAATGTATAAAACAGTGTGAATGTTTTCTTGAGACAGTCTATATGGGGGCAGAGCTAAATGAATATTTTGGACCAAGAGCTCATCTGTCTCTGCAGGATGTTTTTAAGAGGGTGGAGTAGATTATCTGTGATGCAGTGCAGTTCGTTTAGTGACTCTGACTGACTCAAACGTGTCCAGGATGATTCTACAAGCCTTTTTTGATGAGTTTATTGACCCTGCCTGCATCTCTGATGCTGCTTCACCAAACCAAAGCACTAAAAATGGGACCTGCAACCAACATTTTACTTCACATGAGTCTGAGTTGTCTAAAGAAACAGTGGCTGACAGTGTATGTGTCATGGTTCGAACCAGGTGGGGTTGTTTTCGAGCTCCCAAAGTGACCCAAACTCCAGACACACACAGAGCGAGGAAACAGCGTTCAGTGGTAACAGTGTTTATTATATACAGTGCTCCAATACACACACAGGTGAATAATAAATGTGCACGAAGAAACTCAGGACGGGCCTGGTGCGGGACAGGAACGGTCCTGGGGTTATGAGAGAGAGAGAGGTTAGTGACAGGTGGAGGAACCAGCTGCGGCGTGCGGGGATCGTGCTCGCTTAACTCACGGTTTCGTGTTAGACGTCCGGGTTTGAGGAGAGATCCGAGGATGCTGCCGCCGGGGTGGTGATCCAAGCTGTCGGTGTTCGTTGTGTGAGATCCGGGTCCGGGTGCTGTGTGCGCAGACGTGACTGCGACAGGGGTGACAGCAGAGCGGTGACCGGGAAGGTGTGGACCAGAGGAAGCCAGAGACAGACAGGGAGCCAGAGGGAGAGAGCTGGTCGCGTAGCACCGCAACGGAGCTCTAGTACGTTCCAGGCTTGAGCCAATCCTCACTGTGAGCGGTTCGATATCCACGCTGGAGGTTAAGCTGTCGGGAGAGGAGCTCCAGGACAGCGGGCTAAACACAAGGAAGAGAGGGCAGGTTAAATACTGCGGAAAACACTCTGGGAAATAATCACTGGCCACTCTGTTACCACGAAAGGTAGTGGAACAAACTGGCGTCTGTCTCTTGTTCCTCCTCCGCTTAAGTACCCAGCTCTCCTGAGCTGGGTAATGATCCACACCTGTCTTCACTGATCACTGCTGCCACGCCCTGCAAGACAATTAGTACACAACCACCACCACCAGCAGCAGAGATCCTCACAGTATGTAGCAGTGATGTGCAATCTTTACAGTTGAAAGAGACATTTTTGCAATTCTTTCTCCTCCTTTTGTTAGTGCGGCTCTCCCCCTTCCCTATGAGTTCATCCTTATTTTCCTCTTCAAAAAACAATTATAGTTGGGTGCAAAAATATTACCTATTTCAGTCGGATGTGAGCTGTTAGTAAAATATTTAAATGAAAAAAAAAAGTTTTATTTGGCTAGGTTTGGTACTGACATCTCAGAAGACACACAGTGTATTAATAATAATTATACCTTCCTATAGCAATTAAATTCACACAGGCGTCTCAACCATCTGTATTGTTTTTGTCGTTCTGCTGAAGAAATTCCGCGCATCTATTGCAAAAACCTGGACAGGAAAACTGTCGTAACAAGAAGACACTAACAAATAAAGCAGGAGTTTGTAACAATTTTAATATTTTTTTCATGAAACGTTTTTGCTATATTTTTTCGGTATTTTTTTCAATGATCAGCACCTTTAGAGGATCAAAGTTAATAACTTTGTTAGTGTCAGTGAACCTTAGCTTGAAGGGATATAACACCAGCTTTATTTCATGTTTTAAAATATGAAAAAAATTGTTTGTTTTGGCTTCTGTTCACTGATTTTACACATCTGGAGCCCTTTAACATCTGGTTGAGGGATTTTAACATAATGTTGTAAGTAAATATATTTCCAAAAAGACTTTGCAGTGGATCGAGTTAATTTTCATGCCAAAATGGGACTCCATGCACTTCTACTACTGGAGTACAAGAAGCATTGTGTTCAGTTTTACACAAATAACAGATATTACATTATCATTGTGTTGCTTTCAGAAGAACGAGACCTGCAGAAAAATAAAAGTGAATTACTGAATGATTAACTGTTAATTGAACAACAGATGGAGCTGCTAACTGGATGCATCCCATCTAAAAACAGTGTCTGTCTTGAAGAAAAGCAGATTGATACTCAAAAGACACATGGACAGAACTTACTCAGAGTGACTGTCAGTATCAGAAAGAGACAAATGTGAAACGTTGAATTTAAAGGCGGGAGAAAGAGGGAGGTAGGGGGGTGTTGAATCCCCCCTTCCACTATCTTGGCAGGAATCGTCTTCCTCAAAAGACAACCGGCTCTGATTTGGAGGGTTGTTTGCTGATGCAGCTCACACTTTCCTCTCTGGTTATAAAAGTCAGCTCATACACAGGCTGCAGTGTGTCTCCCCTCCATCCACAGCAGATCAGCTTCAGCATTCATACTCTTTCCTCCTGAAAATCTCGACTATCTGATGCTGTTTTGGGCTGGAATTGTTTTACTTCTGTCGTTCCAACACACTTGCCACAATTTTTTTGTGGCTTCAGCTTTCCACTCATCTTTAAATTGGCCCTTCCATTAAAAACAGTTTTCTGAGGTTTCTGTTGAATATTTTTAGCTCCACAGGTGTTCTTACCTTCATAGTGGGTGTGAAAACAGGTCAACAACTTCTCTTTCAGTTTTAATCTCTCAAACTACGCAGGTGGCGATAACACCCGATTTCTCCCGAGTCCGAACGGCCTGTATCTCTTTCGCCACAACTCCTTTGTTCGTTAGTATTCATCAGTTCCTGCTGTTGAAACCACGCCTAGCATGCTGCTGGCTAAAAGCTGTAGCATAAGACGTAACAAACAGGAAGAGAGGACGTCTGACATTGCCATGCGCAGCAGGGCAGGAAACAGTATTCTTTGCTCTCATAGGCTAGTTTGTTAGCCAATCAGAGTCCAGCAAATTCGAATAATGAATATGAACGAGTTGCTGCCCGAAGGCTGACACGGAACCATCCAAAACCAGACGAATTTTAACGCTACGGGGACGCCGTCATCGTCGACGATGCCAGGGACCTTGTTGTGTTTAATCGAACATAGCTTCCGAACCATAAAAGATAGAAACTTACTTTTTTTCCCTCTAAATCGGGAGAATCCAAGCTTTCAGACGGTAGTTCCAGCATCACTCTAGCCCATTCACAAGGGATACAGTGTCGTGTCAAAGTCGGTGTTCCAATCAGAGCCTTTGTCTTTTGCGCATGACGCGCGGTTGTCAATTTTTTTTTTTTCTTATTCATTGATATTTAGTGTGGGTTTTTCTTGAATAAAGTGTGATATTCTAATTTTCGCCTATTTTTTTTTTTTTTTTTTATTCTAATACTCTTTATTTCAAGCAAAGGAGCCTCATTTACACAGCAGCTTATGATATTTCAATTTAAAATAAAAAAACAAGGTATAGGACATTATGGGGCATTGAAAGGTCGTGTTTTAGTAGCATTTAAACAAAAAAAAGTTAGGCGAAGTTTATTTCTCAAAAAAACCCTTGGTCCCCACAGGGTTAACACAGACAGATTGAAAGGTCTGTTAATCAGTGTTTCCTAACGATTTTAGATATAAAATGTTTCATATTACAGGTTAATACTTAAGAAGTAACAACAAAGTCCTGAAATTTGTATGAAATGACCTCTTTAAAATTATTTAAATTGTATTTACACATCAGATGTGTTTTATTAATCCCATCATTAAGGTGATTCACTTCATTAGTTTTTGCAAGAATAAACTTTGAGGAATAATTTGGGGAAAAAATAAACCGAAACAAAAACGGACTTTCTAACAAAGTAATAAATGAAGTTATGTGTGTTTCATAAGACTGAGACATTTTAATAAACCTACTGCCAGCTGCTAAATCCAGTTCTACATTTCTTTGTTGTAACAGGAATATTTAATAAGTGTGAATCTTTATCATCAGGGATTCAACTCCTGCAGTCTCATTTTCACTGTATTTCTATTGTTTATTAAAAAATAAAAAAAGGGCTGCAGTCTAGAAGCAAAGTATTCGAGTATCATGAGAAGCGGCATTTCCTCAAAGCAAGAAAATTCCCTTTTCTAATCTAAGTAAACCTGTGTGGAGTTTACATGTTCTCCCAGAGTTTTAATGATAAATAAGGTCGTAGATAAGAATTCTGACATTTTGTTTCTGTCTGTGTGGACAAGAGAGACTGACTTCAGTTCTTCTATAATACTTAAGAAAATGGTAAGAAAAATCATGAGGTGGAAGAAATTAATAACTTTCTTCATTTTATTTGATCTTTGCCAAATATCTTCATTTCACAAAAGCTCATGAAAAGTAGACAGAATTTCTGAGAAATAGGAAACATTCTCGCCTTCTTTGCTTAGCTGAATATACAGTTTCCTTTATTAACTTATAACATTCACACAAACAAATCCGGATAATAAGATTAATTAAGCTGCTATGTTACCATTTGATTTGTTTACAGGACTTTGGGTTGCACAGTGGTGCCACTGGTTCAAATTGTCTCAGAAAAAAGTCCTGGGTTCTACTCCTGACTCTGATGTTGAAGTTTGCATGTTGCAGCTTTGCACGTAACTCTGCTTTCCTTCCTTCCATACAGAGTTTATTTTTATGGGGTTCTGTGATGGACTAAAGATCATAAAGTTGACACTCAAAAGCCAGAACCAAAACATCTAAAGGAACCTGATCTCAACAGGTGGAAATTGATTTTAACAGCAGATAAGTGTAAATGCTGGAGACACTGGAGCAGATCTAAAGAGGAGAAAAGAGTCAAACACACCGCTTGGAGAAGTAATAGTTGTTTGTCGCAGTATTTCTTCACTCACTTCTTTGTTGTTTTGCAGGATCGGGATCCCGGAAGCTGAGGATCTGAACCAAGAAGCCAGAGGACACAGTGAAGAAGAGCCTGAGTGCAGCAGGCAGGTCAGTATAAACGTGGAGAGTTACTTTCATTTCCACAGGAACCAGTTCAGATATCCAGAAGAGACTGAACAGCAGGAGAGCAGCACTCAGCAGGATTCATCAGACGAAACACTCACAGGTTGTCTAATGTGGGTTCTTTCAACTCTGGATTTTAGGAGATCACAGAAGAGTCAAACTAAGGATTTATCTAAAGACAGAGACAACAAATAACTTTGTTAAGTTGGAGTAATTTAATTGCATCAATTTAAAAAATATTTAAGAAAAGTGTAGCAGAGTCACCGACTGCAGCCACAACAAATGGATGAAGTGACATTAATATAACACACATGTTTGATGAGAGATGATGTGTCAGGTGTGCAGCAGGACAATATGCAGACTCACCTGCAGAGGAGAAAAACAAAGAGGATCATAAAGGAGGCAGGTAGAGATGCAGAAAACAGGGTCAACAGAACCCAGAACCATCACTCTGACAGTCTTACCTGGGTATAATCCTGCTGGATTTAGATACCAGCCTCCCTGTGGTCCTGAACAGGGTCAAGTGGGTGTAAAAAAAACACTAGTTTTAATAAGTCTGTATTTAATAAACTCACATTTTGCTTTTTTCCCCCCCATCTGAAGGAAAAAACTGTAAAGAACAACAATGTACAGAAAAATAAAACAATCATTTCTCAGGAGCTGAATGCAGTGTGATTTAATCACCACTAGGAGGCGCCACAGCCCCATGACACCAGCCAAAGACTCAGTCACGTCAGTAGGTCTCGATTTGTTTCAATCCACATGATAATAAATTGTTTTATTGCGGAAAAATGTGTTTATTGTGGAAAAATGATAATATAAAATACTATAAATAAATCTGGTTATCACTGTCAGTTTTAAATGAAATGTTTTAATGTCTTCAATCCTGACTCCCAGTATGTTTACTGTAATGTTGGCAGGCTAATCTGCAAATTTCAGCCAACACATCTGACTTTTGATTCTTTGGTACAAAAAACTGGGAGGTTTTGAGTGACTGTTTATCCAGAGGAATGAAAGACTCAGCTGTTTCCTGTATCCAGGTTTAAAACATGCAGATATGTGAATAAACTCCAAAAAGATGAAGTCAGGAGAATTCCTCATTCTGCTTTTTTCAGAATATTGGATAACACATAAAAAATCCTTTCATGTGTCCTTTTTCTCCTTAAAAGAGTAATACCTTTAGACCTCAGTGAAAATATGTGGAAACTCCTTACCCTTTGAATTCTTACAGCCTTTAAAATAAAATCATCAATGTTTTGTTTGGCATTTCCCCCCTTTTTGTCTTTATTTTAAAAAAATGGTGACAGGAAAAACTGTTTTATTATCTGAACAGAATAAATCTGCTCTTCTACCAAGGAAAGAAAGCAAAGATTATTCAGTAAGGATCAAATCGCAGCAGAGCCTTTGATGATGGCTTCACTTTCCTGTCTGTGTTAAAACTGGAGCTTCAGATTACAGACGGGCTCTCTCTCGGGTTTTGTGCCGCAGCACCAGATTGTCTGATGTGGATCTGTGTTTGTTGAGTCTGGATGTTTCAGGCCGATCAGATAGAGACGGCTCTATCAGGCAGATCTAAGTTTGACGTTTGGTCCTGAGCTATTGAAAGTCTCCGAGCGGAACGACCTGAAGAAAACATTCAACAAAGCTCAGGAGACTTTTGTAGAGATTTGTACGTTCATGGTGAACTGATAAAAACAGGTTTTAGAAGTTAAACACAAACTGAAATATAATAGCTTTGTGCTGCTTCTATCTTTTTACCAAAGAAGAAGAAACCTTGTGAAGTTGATTATCAAGGTTCTCAACACACTCAGAGTTGTTCTAAGGGTTCCATTACATACATAGAAGAAGAGCTGACAAAAAAAGATTAGTTGTATTCATGTGTGGCCATCAGATCCAGTCTGGTCTGAGGATTGTAAGCACTTCATTTTCAACCTCATTTGAAATGTATGACTGACGGTGAATCTCAAACACCAGCAAGCAGCTGTGCTTCTCAGGGTTTTGCATGTCCAGGTTTGAATCCAGCAGGTTAAGACCACAGGTTGAGATGAATCTGAGCCAACTGATGAACGAGACATCTGCTGGAGGTTAGAAATAAACTGCAGTTCAAACATTTCATGTGCAAACATAAATACACAGAATGATGATGACTCTTTTCTTCATGAAAAACTGAAATTATTTAAAAACTTTGATGTGGGTGAACTGATTAAAAGGGTCCAAATTGATAAACATTTAAATCATTTTCTTTAGATGAAACTAGGTCTGCTCACCTGATGCAAAGAGAGGCCACAATACAAAGTAAATCAAACATTTATTGTGTTTTTCCAGTTAATTCCACAAAACAACATGTGACTGCTTTCTTACTGTTTTTGAAATAATGAAGATAATGGACAAAAAACAAACCTGAATTGGTTCCCTCAGATTTTGAGAATAGTTTGTGGCAACAATGGTCCTGTAATTAAAACATCTGTAATCCAACCCAGCTGTTTTCTTGTTCTCTTCCTGAATGTGTGGATCTCCACTGGAGACTCCGATTTCCTCCTACAGACCAAAAACATGCACCACAAGCTAAGTGGTGATTCACCCTATAGGTGTATGTGCGTAAACTGTTGTTTGTCTCTATGTTGAGGTTATACCTCACCTCTCACCTGATGGATGGATGGATGGATGGATGGATGGATGGATGGATGGATGGATGGATGGATGGATCTTTCCCATGAACTTCAATTACAGACAGCATGTAGAGTAAAGTTGCTATAAACATACAACTCAGCCCAGTTTTACATTAAACATGTTAAAATGAACATGTGTTAGATGTGAAAGACTTTTGTTTTTAGAGGTCAGAGATGTTAGCTTGACACATCAGAAAGCACTTGAACAGCGCATTCTTCTACAAAACTGCTAATTTTCATAATTTAGGCATTTAATCCTAAAAATACATTCATGTTATCAAAATTATAGGATTTATTAACCATAAAAATGTTCCTTCAGCATATATGAAATAGCTTTAATATCATCATTAGTTTAATCTTTATTCATGACAAACAAAACTTCCTACTAAAATCTTTATACTAATCCCAATCTATCCTAAAGATTCCATCCATATCTCTTCACACCTGTTCTAGTGTTTCTGTTAACAAACAAACATGTAAAAATAGTGATGAAAACAAAATATTACATAAGATTATAATGTTTTATAACCAGATGGAAAGGTCTTTTAGGCTTCAAGTCAACAAGTTTAGTCAAACAAACAAAAAATTTCTGAGGAGTTTAAAAATTACTCAATACAAAACTAAATTTACATTTTTAATTTAACAGTTATAAAATAAGACACATCTGAAATCCCCAGAGTGAAAGCAATCTTGAATTATCTTGAATTAATATGAGTCTAAAAATAAACTTTATAAGGCCTGAAAAAAGTTTGCAAATAAAGACTCGGGTTAAAGAAATCTCAGTTTAAACGTAAAATTAATTTACTTTCAACAAACAAACAGCAACTTAAAACATTATTTATTAGTGACTAGAAATAAAAAGTGAACTCTAAACTCTGAACTCTAATGAAATCAACTATAAGTTGGCATCTTCCTGTGAAACAACGCGGCTGTTACAGTTTTTAGATGAGACTTGTTGCTGTTCATTGTTGTTGGATTTTTCCTTTTATTATCACTGACAGTAACTGTTTGTTTCTTTAACGTCATGTCCAGGACCGGCCCTAGGCGAAAAAGGATTTTGGCGCCCCCTACTGCCCAGAACAAAAACAACGTTACTCAATAACTGGATTACATTGCAAAAAATATTTATTTATACTAAAATGAACAATAGAGATGATAGATATTTAATTATTACTTATTTTGCTCTTTACATGAGATGAATGGTGTATCCAACAGTTTGTTAAAAAAAAAAGGAGAATTTGGCTCCTCCTGCAGCAGAGGGCGCCCTAGGCAATGGCCTAGTCTGCCTATGCCCAGAACCGGCCCTTGTCATGTCGGTTCATTTCAAACAACTTAAAATCTGCGGAGAAGAAACGAGTCCGTTGTTCTGCAACAGGTTGGACATACTAATGAAACCTCTGCTTTGCTAGACAGTTTAAGGCAGCTGCATCATCTTGAATTGTCTGACGTTAAAATTCTTCAATTCTGCACAAACTGAGCTGCAACTATTTGCACAAATGAAACCTAAATATGCAATGTCTTTACTTTAAGTGATGCCTTGTGCATCACAATTACCCACACACTCCCCCGCATCAAACCACCATCTTACTTTTGTGTTCGTTTGAATTAGAACTCCAGCGGTAGCTGATGAAAGCTTAATTCCCAAGCTGGATTCCCCCCTGTGAGGCCCATCATTTGTGTGACCTGACAGACGGAGACCAGTCTGAAGAGAGATGAGTGGGAACCCACCGAGAACGCTCAGATTTCCAGCTCCTGTGAAAAGATTTGTCCCATCCATTCAGATCTGATGGAGTTTCCCATGTTCTGCGCAGCAGCAGGTTTTTGTTGAACTATCTTTTTCATCTGCGTGCGTGTGGGAGATTCACGTAAGGCTGACGTTGGGTGTAGTTAAGTTCAATGATGCCACCAAACCTGCACACCAGAGTTTTGGAACTTTTCTCTTGTTACAAATAGGGGGAAGAGGGGTTCTGGTCAATTACCTCAGAAAAAGCAGGAGACAGGTAAACAGGTGAGGAAAAAACACACAACAGAGGGCGTGAGATGAAATGGGCTGGAAAGAGGGGTGACCTTAGTTTAAAAGAGGTGGGGTAAGAGTTCAAACCCGAGTGGTAGAGGAAGGATTAGGGGACCTGGAGAGAGACAGACTTTGATCGAGGTCAGAGGGAGGAAGGGCAGCTTTGTGTTTGAACATCTAATTTCAACATAAGTGCTGTTTTTTGACATGTAAGTGAGGAATGTAGTTAATCCAATGTTGACCCTCTGAAGATGACCCTGGATGAACTTCTCTCAGGTGCTGAAATGGCTCGAACCTGCTTTATCTTCCTGCTGATCAGCAACACCGCTGCTGTTTCCACACAGTTTAACGGATATAACTGTGACGCCAACCACCACAGCAGGTTTCCTGGTGAGAAAACAGCATAACATGCACTGAACAGCTTCAACTCTTAATATAACTTACAAATAAACATGACAAAATACTGAATTTTATACTTCACACGTTAACTAGTTTGCATAAAGTGTTTATGAAATGTTTTATTTCTTTATATGGAAAAGATCCAAGTTAACAAGAGTGATAGTTTTGTCAAAAAACATTAAACTTTTCGCGATACTTGACCCGTTTTGTGTTTTTTCTTTTTTTCTTTGTAGTGTAACATTTCAGGCGTCCAGAGGATCTAAACATGTTATACATCGTTTGAAAGCTAAAAGTCTCGTGATTCCAATGATGTATGCTAATAAAGGATATAAACAAAGCTTTAGACACAATGAGCATTTTTGTCAAACCACTTGATTTAAAAAAAATTATCTATCTTACCGTTAATGTCCATGTATGACTCATAAATCATTTTGTTCCACCACACCATGCTAAATTCATTTTCAGAGCACATATTTTTAAAAAAATAGCCAGGCGGCCATGAAAAATATACATTTTTTGTGTATTCAGAAACACTCACATTGATTCAGACTATTATGGATGAAACTTCAGAGTGTTTTATTTCCAAAGAGGTCTTAATCATATTTCTACTCCAAATGGTTCAAGAACAGCTTCAATTTTAAAATCGGTATTTTTATTTAAAGGGTTTTGTGCAAAAATGGCAGAAACACTAAGAGGTTAAAGGAAAAAGAATTTGTTATTGAATATTCATGTTTAAAACTCATTTAAGACATTATTTGATTCGTTTCAAGAGTTTTGAGAAAGATTTTTGAGGCTGAGTCTTGTTTCACTTCCTTGGAATCACCTTTGATCTCATCAATCAAGCCCTTTTAAGTTTTATTTGGTAAAATAATCAGGAGCAATTTTCAAACCTGCAGCAGGTTTAATTCTCAAAAAGTCAATGTTATTCAATTTCATCAATCTGATTTTGTGTATTTTCTTTTTATTTTAGAGTGATTGACAGATTTGACTTCATTAAACTGTTGCATAAATGTGTTGCAGTGATTCAAGATTAAATTAATATCACTTTAAAGGTCTAACCAACCGTTTCTCTCTACCGCCCTTCTCCAGCCGAACGGGACATCAGCATTTACTGCGGAGTCCAAACCATCACACTGAAGATCAACTTCTGTCCGGTGCTCTACTCTGGTTACACCGCTTCAGATTTGGCCCTGAACGGCCAACATGGCGACGCTCAGTGTCGCGGCTTCGTTAACAACAACACCTTCCCCACGGCAGTCCTGTTCAGCATCAGTCTCAGCACGCTGGAGGCTTGTGGTAACAGCCTGGTGGTAAACAATACCAGAACACTACAACATGGCGGTCATGTGATCAATCATGTTCATCATTGGCTCAAAATAAGCTGCTGACATGTTTTTGTGTGCAGGTCAGCACGGCCCACGGGGTCAACGCCTACGGGAACTTGTCTTTGGTGCAAATTGGAAATATCTCGGGCTACATCGACACACCTGACCCGCCAACAATAATTAGCTACCTGCCCGGTTTGTTATATAAGTTCAGCTGCAGCTACCCGTTGGAGTACCTGGTCAATAACTCGCAGCTGGCGTCGTGAGTTAATCAGAGAATTATTGGGAGTTATTCATTTATTTCAGTATTATATTTTTTTTTTTTTTTCAATATTTAAATATGACTGAATCAGAGTTAAATAAGTCTAAAATGGTTTGTTTCATGCACAATTGCAAGAAAATTTGTATTTATTAAGATATGCAGATGTTATAACAGTTTGCAAGATTATTCAAGTATGCACTTAAAACTTTTGTGCATTAGTCAAGGAAACACAAAACAGTGTATGATTATACATCAGAATCCGAGGTTTTAAACAACAATTAAAGACGGTCTAATTTACAACATCTACTTCCAGCTCCTCCGCTGCTGTATCCGTCAAAGACAACAATGGCACGTTTGTCAGCACTCTGAGTATGATTCTGTACAACGTGAGTACACAGCAGAGTTAAATTACCGCTTCAGCTTTGAAGAGGCATCTTTATAAAAGCTGATTTGAATCCCGTTGACTTGCTTTGTAACGATTCCAGGAAAAGTCCTGAACAACAGAAGTCTTGTTTTAGTCTGAGATGTTTCTGAAGCTACGGCTGTTTTTTTCACAGTTTTTGGGAACCATAATAAAGACTTACTGTCTGTTTTAAATGAAAAGATACAAATATGTATGAGTCTTTTTATCAGATCAGAGAGCCTTTTATAGAAGTCAGCATAACCAACTCTTGGTTTAAACCAAAGACTAGATGGATGACATGTTCCCCTTTATTTCCAATGAACAATAGCGAAGTCATAATATCTGTGCTTCATTGCTGCCATGTTGTGTTTTTTTTGTTTTTTTGTTTTGCAGCCAGAGTCTCTGCTTTAGCGATGTGGAGTCCTGCATATATAAACTTTTGTCTTTAAAATATCAAATAACTGATTAAAACGTAATCCTATACACAGCAGTAGCGTAAGAACTACCCGAATCAACAAGAATTAACACCTGGATTTAAATATTCTGAGGATTATTTATATTCCATTTCATTGTATGAGGGGGCGGGGCTTACTTCATACTGCAGCCAACCAGTAGGGGGCATCAGTTTTGTTTCAGCCTTTAATTCCATGTTACACGGTTGTGTTCACTTTACAATATATTCTGACTTTGAATTAAAAAGTGCACTTATCTATATTTGAATTTTGTTCATTTTCATGTTTTGAAGAAAAAAATTCTTCATTTAGCTTTTTTTTTTCCTGCAGGATTCAACCTACAGCCAGCCTCTGTCCATCCCCATGACTGGTCTGGCTCTGAAAACTCGAGTATTTGCAGCTGTGAAAGCAACAAATTTAGACAAACGGTACTAATATTGACTTTATTTATTATATATATATAATAAAACCCCAAATAAAACTTGGTCACATGAAGAGATGATATTTCTGATAACATCCTCAACATCTTTCCCACCATCGAGATGCAGCCTTATTTTCTATTCTTAGTGACTTTCATTATGCCATTATGTTATTGGGCTCAAAGGCGCCAGTCTGTGCTTTCCCATGTGCAGTTAGATCTCTATCCCATCTCACAGTTTTGTCCCTTTTTTTGCAGATGGAATATCTTGATGGATTACTGTTACACAACCCCCTCAGGGAATCCTAATGATGAACTCCGCTATGACCTTTTCTTTGGGTAATCTTGCTGTTTCTGTTCAAGATGACGACTTGATAAACCACAAAAGGGAGTCATTACCTTTTCATGCTCTCAGCATGTCTTATCCTCCATGAATGCTAGTTGTTTCCATCCCTGGATGGCTTAAGCATAAATCTGTCTATCCAGTCTGTTAGTTCTGTGTGTGTGTGCTGCCTTCATACAGCTGCTATAAAGACCCTCAGACGACGGTTTTTGAGAATGGGAAGAGTCAGATTGGACGTTTTTCCTTCGAGGTCTTCCGATTCGTGAAACACAGACACCAGAAGATGTCGACTGTGTTTTTGCACTGTGTCACCAAGCTTTGCCGGGCAGACGACTGCATCATGCTCATTCCAGTATGTGTGAAAATCTGAGATTTTATTCCCTGTGTGTGTTTATGTCTCCTCGACTGGATTGTGATCATGTGATTGGCAGATTTGTGGGAGGCGCCGCAGGAGGGATGGAGAGCAGAGCGTTGATGGTTCCCTGCCAGAAGCTTCTGGGAACGCCGTTATCACTGCCGGTCCGATTATCACCAGGAGTGGTATGAATAATCGACAAACCCATAGAGAAACAGGTTGACATTTCCAGGAATAACATGATTTTTCTGAGGGTGGGGGGTGGGGGGAGTTCACAGCTGCTTTTATTTCTCACACAATATGGATAACAAAATAATCTATAAATAAAATTCATTATTGATCAGCAAAAATAACATCTAATTGATACATTTTGTTTTTCAGATGAAACATCTGTCAACAACTCCCAGCTTGGTAATTTTATTATTATTATTTTATTATAAATCATTAGAAACTAAAGCAAATATCAGTATATATCAAGTACAATAATACTCAAACACTAAGGGAATCTTAAATGTATTTATTTTTCTCCAACAGCAGCTGATGATCCCTCCCAGCTAATAAACCCGTTGACCAGCGCGCTCATCTCAGGTGTGGTCATCCTGGGCGGAGTCAGTGTGGGCTTTTTCCTGTTGTCACTCCGCCTCCTGCAAAAGTCCCGCCTCCCAACAGCTGCAGCCTCAGGAGTTTCAAATCCAAGTTTTAAATGATTAACCCGAACCCTAACCACCAAACTGTTTCCTGTAGCTCTTTGGTACACGCATTATTTGTTAAATATGAAATGTTTTAGGTATTTATTGCCTTTAATACCTCAAGTGTTTAAGATTTTGGTCATTAGAAGTGCTTAGTTTTATAATTAAAAAGGACACAATGCAAGAATGCGTCGGCTTTTTTTTTCATTGAAAAAAATAGTGTATCATTAAAAAAAAAAAAAAAAAAAGGACAATAAAAATGTTATTTTAAATGTGTAAATGGTTCAAGTCAGAAAATACTTTTTTGGAAGAACCAAAATAAGAATTTTTGTTGCCTTATTTAAAAATGCTGTTTAAAGATTCCACTGCATTTTTCAGTGCAAGACAATGTCTGAGCTGTGGAATAACTTTATTTTTCAATGGCTGGTTCTGAAATAAATAATGCAAAAATGTTTTAATACACAAGGTTGGATATCATAAATGAAACATGAGTGATTGATATATTTTAGGAATAAACATGTTTTTTTTTTTACATTAGTAGAGAAGTGCAAATAGTTTTTTTTTTCATTCTGTAAAAATTCAAGGTGTTTTTAACATCCTGGTCTATCATTGGCTCATTTAGAACTTGAACATATAAACACTCCCACTGTACAAGTTCTTAAAGAAAAAAAGAGTTAAAGACTGAACAGTGAACAAATTCTATTTTTACTATTTTCCATGCTTGTAAAAAAGATCATAAACTGGACTCACTTGATTCTAAGATTCAAATCTGCCCCATAATCCAAGTTTATTTATAAAACACAATGAAAAACAACTAGTCTGGTTGAAGTTAAAGAACAAGATTTGTTAATAAATAAACCCGTGTATATTCTCCCTTTGCACATGTGGGTTTTCTCTCTGAACTCCAGCTTCCTCCCACATGTATGTCTCAGTTTTACTGGTAACTCTGAGTTAGCTCTTAGTATGAATGAGTGAATGTTCGTCTGTGATCCTGCCGTTAACTCGTGACCTGCTCGGGGTGTAACTCCGCCTCTAACCCAGTGACAGCTGAAGGGAGGCACCAGCTCCCCCAGTGTCCCTGTGCAGAAACAAGCAAGTAAAAAAATGGATGGAACTAAAATCACTGAAAAAAAATATATAAAGAAAAAAACTAATAACTCATGCTGAATTCAAAGCTGATGAATGCATCTTAAGATGAAACTAAAAAACAGAAGAGTTCCAGCCTTGAGTGAGCCATGAGGAGCTCCTGCAGATGCTGCCGCAACAGCAAGACCACCAATGGGTCTGAACTTTGACCTCGAAACAACTAGAAGCAACAGATCTACAGATCTGGATCATGTAGAGGTTGTAGGGGTGCTGACTTGGGCCTGTCTATCATGAACACTGTATTACATGAAATCAATCCCAAAACAACAAGGAGCAAACGAAGAGAAGCAGGAACGGGAGGGAGATGTTTGTGCTTCAGTGACTATATTATGTTTTGATTTTTGTGGCCAAATCTTGAAGCTTATACGCAAGCAAGTCTAAATATATATAATATATTTATTATTTGTGGTAGATTCTGAAATGCAACTACAGTGATCAAGGAGGAATTATTGTATTATAAAACATGTTTAGATGTAAAAAAAAAGGTGAAAAATTCATTCAGAGTCCTTAAAAATAAAAAAATATCTCATGTTAGATGAATACCTCAGTTTAAATTATGTTTTCTTCACTGCTAGACTGATTTATTTATCAGTTATAATTTGAATCAGAAAAAAAATTTTTAATTAGCTTCCAGGCTGCCCAAAGATTCATGCTAGCCACAAATTTCATCCTAAGTTTATTTTATAATTCTATTAAATGAGAACACGAGATCATTGATGTGTCTGCTCATGTTTATCAGATTTTAAATGTTTACAGTGTTTATAATCTGTGTTTGGGTCATTTTAATAACTGAAAAGACAAAGTTTTCAACATCTAAACATCAGATTTCATTTCACAAAGATTCAAAAGTATCTGTGCATGAATGAAAAGTTTCAAATTCTGCCAATAAAGCAATTTTTTTTTGTCAAACCTGATACATATATTGCAAATGAGCGTCTTTTTCTGGTAAATTTTCTCTTCAGAAACACATTTGGGGGATTCTTCACATATCTTTGATGTCATTTTCTTCATTAATTAGTTCTATTTTCTGCTTTTATATCAGCACACGGCTGCTGGAGCTCTCCAAACATCTGAGAGAGTCCGGTCTGCAGAAAAGGAACAAAACGACGTTTGAATTAATCTCACAGTTTTTTTTTTTACAGTATTGATTTTCATCTCTGATGTCCTATTTAAATGTCTGTCGGTGGCTGCTGCATCTCACGTGTCACTTTCCAAGGCCTGCTGGGTTCTACCTAATTCACTGCTCCTCATTACTCTAATCCCTCATTTCAGCAGCTATTCTGTGATGCATTCAGCATATACAATGTCCGCAGATAACTAAAAAGGTTGGAATGAATTCTATCATCCCTCCTCTCAGTTTACTATCAGCGATAATTGATTAAACCCTCCTCCTGAAAATAGAAACAAGGTTTGGATTTGAACGCTGAACTCATGTTGAGGTGAACCGTGAGCGAAACAAAAGCATTTTTTAAACAATTTTAAGAGCAAGAGCAGAGAAACAGATCATAGATTATCCTTCATGCCAGTTTGTCTGATTAATTTTCATGAAGGTCAAAAGCATGTTATAACTACAGTAGATAGATGAAATGTTAAATTATTTCTACCACAGTTAGGCTAAATTTATTGGAGTCTAAGTTTCTAAAACAAAATCTGAGATTGGAGGTGTGTGAAGATGGCAGGAAACCAACTTTAGATCAGACCAGCTGTTACCTTGGTTGTCCAATCAGAGTGTATCTTTTTCTCTAAACTCAGGGAGTTCAAAGGAATATCTGCAGCAGGTGAGATTTTAATCGTTCATGGACTTTACTCAGAGAACCCCTTAAAAAGATCTGAATGATTCTTTTTTTCTTAAAAAAAAATGCAATTAGTCTTATTTTAGTAGCTTTTCATTAACAGATGCAAGATACAGCATTTCACATATACAAAGTCTGTACAAAGAAAGAATTTAGTTTCATTGTTTTAAGGAAGAAGTCACAAAATCTTTATCCAGAACAAGACTTGTCTCAATCATCAAGTTTAACTTGTATTCTAGCTGAGAGGTCGAGGTTTCCTTGAACGACAGCTTTGATTTTGATTTAAAACTCTCAGTAGGTTCAGTTTTTTCTGCATTATGTTAGATTTGTTATTGTGATAAATATCAGTTCTTAATCTTGTCGTGTGTCTGGACAAGAAGCCACAAGCTTCTGAGGAACTGGCTGAAGTCAAGACTTCTCATTTTAGATTGGGAATGATCCTTTTTGAGTTTTAGACACAATCATGTGTTTAGTAACTAATTCCTAGTGCTAGTTTAGAATGTATTGACTCTAAGAAAACGCCGATGTATCATAGAAACCCACCCGTGAACAGGAAGAACACTAACTTCATTTTCATATTTAAAATCTACTAAAATCAAAGATATATTAATTTGTAAAATATACATTGAGGTTAAAAATATTTCTAACATCATAAATTGTGTTTGCTTTAATGAAAATGTGTTTCTTTATTAAAGTGAGTGAAAGAAGTTCTCCACAGCTTTGTTTTGGGGAATATTGGTTAAAAATCACAGCGAAATCACAGCCAATGCCTGCTCTGGATAAAACAACAGTCTTCTGCTCCTAAACCCTTTCCAGAACATCTGGATTGTCAGGAAACATCATTTCTCCATCTCCTGTTTGAGAGACAGAAACATCTGCAGGGGTAAGTTCTTAGCGGGTGCTGCATCAGTTTGTTTTTCTGTCCTGAGTGATGTGGAGCTGCCGCGTTGTTAAACTTCTAGAGAGGAGAATCAGACTGAATCTGATGAGAAGAAAAGAAACCGCTCAGGAAGAAACTAAAAGAGTATAAACATAGAGATGAGTTGTAGCTGTTGTTTCTTTCTTAGAGCACAAACACTCGGGAGACAAGAGTCCTGAGAAGATTCCCAGTTAATTAACATCAGCAGAGAAGTTCAGTCCAATGACCCTCTCACTGGGACATTAACTACCAGTCCAGAGCTTAATTTATACTTAAGTGCTTTTAGAAAGGTCTAGTTTCACTTATCTCCTCATTGCTGGTCATATTTTATACTTAAGTTAAAGAATAGCTACAGGAGCTTCTTTATAACTCGCACCACCTGTTGCCTTATACGCCTCATAATAACCATGTGCACACACACACGACTCGTCTTTACAGCGAACCTAAAGTTACATTAAAAACACTGACCTTGATCTGTTTTAACTTTGGAATATATCTTGAATATAAATACTTTGATGATCAAATGTTAATCACATCTTTCAAATTTCAGAGGAAAATGTGTAAATTAAACACGATTTACTTCAAAGGTGTTATAGTTTCATTACTGTTGTAGTATTAGAAAAATACACTCTGTTGGATCAAAAAGGCTGAATATTATTAAACTGCAATTAATCAGGCCTTAAATCTTTAAAGCTTTTAGAAGTCCAACTTTAATCTTAAAGAGGCCCTTCCATTTAAAATGTTTTTTCTGAGGTTTCTGTTGAATATTTTAGCTCCACAGGTGTTGTTACCTTCATAGTGGGTGTGAAAACAGATCAACAACTTCTCTTTCAGTTTTTATCTCTCAAACTACGCAGGTGGTGATAAAACCCGAGTTCTCCCGAGTTCGAACGGCCTGTATCTATTTTGTCACATCTCCTTTGTTCGTTAGTATTCGGCAGCTCCCGCAGTTGAAACCACGCCTAGCATGCTGCTGGCTAAAAGCTGTAGCATAAGATGTAGCAAACAGAAAGACACGATGTCTGACGTTGCCATGCGCAGCGGGGCAGGAAACAGTATACTTTGCTCTCATAGGCTAGTTTGTTAGCCAATCAGAGTCCAGCAAATTTGAATAATGAATATGAACAAGCTGCTGCCGAAGCCTGACGGAAGGAGCCGGAACCACCCAAAATTTTAATGCAGACAGATTGAAAGGTCTGTTAATCAGTGTTTCCTGACTTTTTTAGATATAAAATGTTTCATATTACTGGTTAATACTTAAGAAATAACCACAAAGTCCTGAAATTAAGTAAGGCTAAAATGAGCTAAAGATCGAAAAATTTGTAATTGTTACATTACTGTTATTTATTGCAAAAAACCCAAGTTCTTCTCACGTCAATACAAAATGATGGGATTTATTTTTTTTTTAATCGAGTGGTCAGATTGATGAGCAGGAGCATCACGGGATCACTACAATCCCAGACACTGGACCGGACTGGGTTCAAACCCGGCAGAGCCAAAAATATACAAAAAAGAAAGAACTGAGGGTTTACTGCTCGAAAAAAATAAAAGTAGTTGAAATGATAATTGGTTGCAGGCAATGATGTGGAAATTAGGAACATAGTAATTGTGCTGTGGTGGAAAAACAGAAGCGTTGAAGACTACAGACTTGCAGGAATAATGAACATTTATCACAGAAGGAAAGAGACAAAACATGAGGGAACTAATCTTCTTTGCTGAACTTTAGTTGAAGCTTTAATTTACTTCCTCTGAAGTCAGTTTGCTCAGTTTTAGGAAAAGGACACAATAATAATCTCCAGTACGCAACTAAATACTGTCATAATGTCAAAACTGAACACAAGAAACTTCTAATAAAACAAAGACAAACATGATGAATAAACTACAACCTAAAAAACACAAATATTACAAAGATGCAGGTGTTTCAAACAGAATCCAATTTGTTTAGACAAAAGCATGTTGAAATCTCTCACAACTCTGTTTCTGTTTGTTCTGCACTCACCAACTCAATCCAGTTTATATATAAAGCACTTCAAACAACCATGCTGGACCAAAGTGCTCACCAATGAATAAATAAAAAGCAAGAAATAAAAGACAAAATGTCCATCACAAGTAAAAAAAAAACTGAATGTATAAAAGACATAAAACATGAGAGAGATAAGCATCAAAATAAAAACAGCAATCCATCAGATTCTCAGCTACTTTTCTCTTTTTAAAATCTGGTAAATGGAAACATGCAACGTTAAAAGTCTACATTTTAAGTTTCCTTACATCATTTCTTCTCCAGCTGGTTCTTTATTCTATTGGATCTTACTTCTACCTCAGTCTTCTTAAATATGTTTTTTTTTCTCATAAAACCCCAAAACTTGGCTTGAGAAAACTTTAAACTCCCCGCTGTCTGTGAATATCTCGCAGTCCTTGAAGGCTTGATAATGAGTTCTGTCTCTCCATCCAACAGTCCTGCTTTAAATTTAAACCTTTGCACATGCCCTTAGGTTTTCTTCTTCTAGTTAATAAGCACACCACAGCTACCTAAATCCATGGGGAGCCCTAGTCTTGATGTTGTCTACCTTCACTTCTACCATTAATACATAGCCTGAATGTACCTGTGTGATGTGCAGTTGGGACACTTGTGAGGTTTACCTTTCACTGAAAGGTGCTTCAAAGCAAAGATCATCCTTTTAACCCTTCTGGAGAACAAGGGAAGCTGGAAGGCTCGTGCCTGTACTTCCCAGGTTTCTGCTTCACTGAGCAGCAGAATGAGACCATCTCCATCTACTATCTGCACTGCATCAGTCTACCCGAGCGATGCACCTGCAGCACTTTCAAAGTGGGAATACATTACATGCATAAGAAGCAGAAATCTCCAATTCAGGCTGGATCCTCGTGACTTTTTCACCCGGTTTGATCTGCAGCAGTGCAGCACAAAAAGCAGGACGGCTGTGCAGATCGTCCAGGAGAGCAACACTAAGCCATGAAAGAAAATAGAGGAGGAAACAAACATAGTTCTCATAGAATGTCTTCTTTTTTAATGTTTTTTACAAAGGTGTAACTTAAGACCTTTCTATTTTATCCACCTTCATACCTTTAATTAAATTGATCATTTCAGTGTATTGGCAGATATGATATTTTACCACTGATGATGAAATATTGACATTTCTTGTCTTTTCTTGCAGGCACTGTCTCCAATGAAGAGAGTAAGTATGTAGCTTAATAACTTTGCTGCCTTGAGAACATCCATTCACAGGCCTTTGTTAATTAGATTTCCCAGAAATGAAAGGCTTTTCTTATCTGCAGGAAGTCATAAAGTTCTCTGCTGGATTAAAACATCCCATAATGGTGCTACTCTCATCTGTGCACAGCTCCGTCTGGCGGTCGAGTTGACAAGGGCGTGTCTGTTTGGTCTGGAAAAAAATGCAACCTACAAATTTGGGATGTGACAGAGCTACAGAGAACTGAAGCAAGATGTCACCAACCACCCAGGCTGTCATGAAAAGTTAAACATCAACTTATAGATCGGGTTGTATAATAATAATCAAATGAAACTATTGATCATCGATGTTATAAAAACTGAATTTGATCCACTTGAAAAAAAAGAAGAAATACGTTTAATCGTTAAAAATATCCGCTAAAAGGGTGAAATATAGTTTTTTTTATATCCATTTTATCTTTGTGTGACATCATTAAACATTATAAAATATTCAAAAATATTGCGCTTTATTAGCGTACTTGTGTTTGCTTGTGTCTTAAAGAGTCCATGGGGGGGGGAAGGGGGGAGTCTTGCTGTGTGTAATAACAGAAAACACTTATTTCATTTCAAAATAAAAGCTTTATTATGACAAACATTTCCCATTTCTTTAGTTTTTACCCAGTTAACCAACTGCTATTTCAACACCATGTGTGACGACGTTTGCAGCTAGTTTCAACTTATGGACTGGCTGATAATAATGAATTTATTTGTTTAATCTAAACAAACAGATTTTTCTGCCCTTTTTATTTCTGTAATATTATTTCAGCCAAGTCTCTCCCAGCTTTAGGATGTTTTTTCACTTTATTGTGAAAAGACAGGCTCAGTTAGGAGTTTGCTTAATTTGGACAGAAAAAAAAAATTTATGCAACATTTCTGAGTTGTACCGTTTATAAAATAAACACATATCCTCTATTGATTCATTTAAAACAAGCTTGCATCAAAATAATAAAACATAGCTTCGGAATCATGTGCATGATTTAAATGAAGAAATTCGATAGAAAAAAGTCAACAAATAAAAACCAGCTGATTAATTACAAGCATGTGATAGAGGTCATGACTTACGCATGAACACCTATGCATGTGATGCTTTTATGAGCAGGAAAAAATGGCTGTCACATGTTTTATGTTGAGCATAATCGAAATCAATCACAGTGAATTCTAATGGTCACATAAGTAATATGGACTGATTTTCAATAAAATCACATGCTATTACTCAGAAACTTACAACTCAGGACCAGTTATTTATTTATCTCCCAAGTTTGTCCAAATGACGTATGTAAACTTAAATTATTTAGCTGCATATGTTGCCTCAGTTTTTATTTGTGCAGTTTTTCCATGTCGCTCAGGAACTAAACTTTAAGTTTTGTCTTCTTTCAACAGCAAACTGGTCAGTTTGAATCTACAGAGCAGGCTGCACCTCACCTGAAGTCATACCAGATTTATGAGAATCAAACTGAATTACATAAAAATTTAAATAATTATTTAATCCAACTGAATTAAACAAAAACAAATAAGCTGTGTTTTAACATGAGGTAACAATCTGAATTCAAAACCATTTTCTTTTGTTTTTATCTGAAATTCAAAGAAGACAGAGGTCAATGAAAGGATCTGTGGAGTCGTGTTCTTGTGTTGTTCCCCACTAGAGGGGGTATAACCACCATGTTTATATCGTCTTATAACAGCTCACCTCTTCACAAAGCCAATTACTGACACATCTTATATAGATTTACTCCCATGCCATGTTGAAGATCTAGATTTGTGAAGACTTTATGTCTTCTTTGTAGAGGGCTGGAAAGTCCTCGGGCTATTTCCAGTTTATCTGGTCAGCAAAAATTAAGATCAAGAATTTTCTAAGTGAGCTAATGAAAAGCAAAAAAAAAAGATCTCATTTTGTACCCTGAATTAAAAAAGAACTACTAAACCATTCAACTGATTTGACAAATGATCTAATTACCACTTGCTGTATTGTAAACTAGGCCATAACAAACTCTCCAACAAAACGACCCACTTTGAAACATGAGCGGGTAAATCAGCTGAACTGCGATGTGGAGCTCCATTAAGGCTGCAGTAACTGTATGAGCAGGATAAATCTCCTTTTTATGAGTTCACTCTAATTTAATTAAACCAACAGGGATAAACGTGTGCGCTGTCGCTCACTAATGGTGTGGACATTAACCTTTGGTTGCAGCTGCTTTGCCCTCTAAAATGTTAATAGCCGTGGGGGGAGATGGAGAGACGAAATCTGTATGGCACTGAGGCACATGATGCTCCTGATGGAGAATTCTTTATTACATCTTATCTTATTTACAGTCAAGTCACTTTGTCATACCTTATTGTATACAATATGTTACATTGCTGCCATTATAATCGCGTTTCAGGCTATGAATATACAAAAGACATCAATTCCTTCTGCTTGGTTTTGTCCTCAGAAGAGAGACTAATTGTCCTGTCATTTCCATTCTACTTAATATGCACAAGTGTCTTTCTGCAGGCTATACATTAGGTTTATAGACAGCAGAATCATGAAAAATTGATAGACCCAGCTGTATTTTAGGGCACGAAGACTGTTAAAATATGATATTTTTTACAGTTTCTGAGTCTGGTTGGGCTGCTGTGATGTCTTCAAACATAAACTGAGGTTGGCTACAGGCAGGTAAAGGTGAATTTTTCAGAGACACCGAAGGACTGGACTGCTGAGCAGGTGAAGTCATGCAGGAAGGTCCCGCTCTTCCATTAACCTTTTATAATGAAACAGTGAAGCTGGAAAGCTGAGCAAATGTAATACCATTTTCACATCATGTCAGAGGAAGCAGAACAATAAGAGAATAATTCAGCCATTAAAAAAATAATAAAAAAAAACATCCCGTATGTGTTTTACAGATTTATTTTCCTGTTTAATTATTTAGTTTATTGCTGAGCTGATAGGAAGTAAATAAGAAACACCACCTCAGAATTACATTTAAGGTACAAGCTTTATTTATAGCTCTAAAACTCACTAATTATTTTTATATATCTCAATTGGCTTCTTCATGTGACAGTCTTGCAAGTAATTCTACCAAAACTCTTATATCTGACTTGGTTTTTTTGTATTTTTTTTGCTTTTAAATCTTCACGTTCTGCTAAACTAAGTTTCTCCAGACTTCAGAGGAAACAAACAGACATGACAACAGTGTAAGACCAGATCTCAGCAAAAACTATGTCAAATTTAAAGGCTTTTAGAAGCAGACGGATTCTGTTCCCTTTGAACAGATCGATTCTTTCCTCTCGGTTTTTGTTTTCATTATGCTACACTTAAAGAGAATCTCATGGCTCGGACTCAGCAGTTAGCTGCCGCTAATGGACAGACTAATTCTCCATACTTGATGACTAGTTTTTTGGTGTTCACTTAAATAAAAATGCAACTCACACCTTTTTTTGGAATCTTCCAATTTGGCAAATCTCCATTTATGTCAGTACGAGAAGCAGCTCTGCAATAATGATCCAGTAAACAGTTTTTGTTTTTTACTTGAAAATTTGTTAAACAGATTGTAACTGGGCAAAAATGATTGACATATAATTGGCACAGAACCTGAATGATTCTTCCAAATGTGTCATTTTTTTATGAGCAGGGGTTGATTTAATTAGGCTGGTTGTCAAGTGCACGTTCACTTTCACACAGCATGCTTGTGACTGTTGTCTAATAGTCTGTTAATTAGGCCTATCCATCCATTTTCCATACACGCTTGTTCCTGAGCAGCGTCGCAGGGTGGGGGGGGCTGGTGCCTGTCTGCAGAGGTCATCGCACAAGGCGGAGTGACATCAACAGTTACTCACAGGACCAGTACACGTTGAGAGGAACATTCTCATACTGTTCAACACCATGTCCAAAGGTCTAAACCAAGAGTCAAACCCGGGACCTTCCTACTGCAGCAGTGTCACATCACATCTGTCTGAACCAATCAGATAACAGATACTATAAAAATCCTGGTTTGCATCCAGGAGGTCATGAAATTAAAGCTGCTCTCACATTAATATAATGATACTTCTGTAAAGGTTTATGGATTTTTATCATTTGTTTCAGATGTTCTTCATGTGGTTCTCGGTCTTTGACAGATCCTTGTCGTTCTTTAGACTGTTTTGCCCTTCAGCTGGATTGTTCATAGTTCTGTCTGCTCTGGTTTAAATATCTCAGTGAAATAAAACACTTTGTTTGTCTACCTCACCGCAGCCTCTGTCTTCCAATATAGTCCCTCATCCATTATCAGCCTCAGATAGATGACAGCTCTATTACTTGTTGTTTTCATTGTGAGACTCAGAAACTTTACTTTAGTCTTTAGAAACTGGTTAGCAAGACACTGCTGGAGTATAAATGCAAAAAATAGAACAAAATGTACATAACAGAACTCAGTTTAGATTTAAAATACCAGACTTTTGGTTTTGAGGTCATTTTAAGCAGGTAAACATGTTAAAACATGCTTTCTCATTACCAGCAGCAATCTGTTTCCTGTCAGTGGCCTGAGGGCTACAGCAGAACATTTGTGTTCAGTAATCATTAGTACCTCCCGGCAAACAAGGTTAGGCTTCACAACAACATGAGCAGTTAGTGTAACACTGTATCATTCAGACTGTGGAGGACCACAGTAGGAACGATTTCCTGAGATAATTAAATTTGCTTTTTTTTTTTTTTAGCAGACTGAAGCAGCAGACTGTCAGCTGTCTTTTAGATAATAAAATCAATCAGTCTCAAATCTGTTTGTCCAAACGGTTGCTGCAATTTCAAACTCTGTGAGAAACCTGACTGCAGGTAAACGCGTCATGAACTTATTCATATATATATGAGATGATTGTGGATTTTAGGAGGAGCAGTAACATGTCACAACCCATTTCCATCATGGGTGAAGAAGCGGAGGTGGTGGAGTTTAAATACCTCGGTGTTCACCTGGATAACAGACTGAACTGGAGACGCAGTGATGTTGTTCTTAAAGAGGCCATTTCAAACAAATTTCAGGACTTTGTGGTTATCTCTTAAGTATTAACCAGTAATATGAAACATTTTATATCTAAAAAACATCATGAAACACTGATTAACAGACCTTTCAATCTGTCTGCGTTAAAATTTGGGTGGTTCCGGCTCCTTCCATCAGGCTTCAGCAGCAGCTTGTTCATATTCATTATTCGAATTTGCTGGACTCTGATTGGCTAACAAACTAGCCTATGAGAGCAAGGTATACTGTTTCCTGCCCCGCTGTGCATGGCAATGTCAGACGTAATGTCTTCCTGTTTGCTACGTCTTCTGCTACAGCTTTTAGCCAGCAGCATGCTAGGCGTGGTTTCAACTGCAGGAGCTGCCGAAAACTAACGAACAAAGGAGTTATGACGAAACAGATACAGGCCGTTCGAACTCGGGTTTTATCCCCACCTGCGTAGTTTGAGAGATTAAACTGAAAGAGAAGTTGTTTACCTGTTGTCACACCCACTATGAAGGTAAGAACACCTGTGGAGCTAAAATATTCAACAGAAACCTCAGAAAAACTGTTATTAATGGAAGGGCCTCTTTAAGAAGGTCAGAGACGAGGCAGTGAACGGAGTCTGTGTTTGAATCTTTCCTGAACATCCTGCAATAAAAATCCTGTCAAGCTTCAAGGTGCTAAATTTCCCGCAGTGCCAATTTACACTGATTAATGTTCCTGAATACTGGAGTTAATAATAATAATACCCTTTATCAGGAATTAGTGGTCATTTTTTAAACAGCGTTAAAAGAGCTTTTGATACTTTCTGAGTTCCAGTATGCTGAAATGTAATTTTGAACTCTACATGCTTCCACCACATGCTGCAGTGTTTGGAGCTAGGTGTGAAGAGTGCTGTAGATTTTCACAAAGACGCCAATTACAGCTAAAATTAGTCATGATTATAGTATTTTATAAGCAGATGAATTTAGCTTGTTAGATAGTTTCCAGTTTTCATTCCAGATTCAGAACAGTAAAAGCATAGTATGTTCTTGTTGCTGCTCAAATGGGATGGTTCAGATCTTCTGAAGGTGGTTTAGGTTATCAGGAGTTAAAGTCTTATATCTTGTAGATTGATCTGTGAATGACTTCAGTCTGGAGAGATAGAGATTAGCTTGGATCTGACAGATGAGCCGATCTGAGGCGGGGGAGAAGGTGAATTTCTGTCTTAAAGGTGTAATATGTAAGAATTAGACCTTAAATCTGAGTCCCGCAGTTCATGCAGAAAAAAAAACGTCCTCTCTCAGCAACTTCCGGATTTTTCTGCTGGGTTGCCAGTTCCAATGTTGATCTTCGTTTAGTTTCTCTTGTATTTTTCCAATTTTTGGGAATGTCTGAAGGCCTATTTCTTCAGCATTGAGTTTTCCTAAATGTGTTTGAATGCCCCATCACATGAACTATGCCTGTACAAAGGTGCAGCTTGGCTGCTCAGTTGTTGTATTTACAGGGTATCAGGTCTTGGGGTTTTGCTGGTTTAGTTTTGATTTCTTGTGGTTATGTTCCAGATCTTATCTGTGATTTTGTGTTGTATATTCAGTTCCTCTGGTTCCCATGTCTAGTCTGGTGTCCTGTCTCATTCCCCCTTGTCATTAGGTTCATCTTTTATTTTTGTCCTTGTACTTGTTTCCTGTTTTGCTTTTACTTTGGTATTGTCTCTACTTCCTGTTTCTCCCCATGTGTCTGGTGTCTTGATTGTGCTCCTCAGTTCAGTGTTTTTCCATCCAGGTGTTTCTTGTTTAGTTAATGTGTTCAGCTTCTGTTTGTGTCCAGTTTGTTAAATCAGTTTAGTTTGTATTTAAGTAGCATGTGTTTGTTAATCCAGTGTCAGTTTGTTCTTGTTTCCCTCCGGTCACTTTATGGATTACTCAACAATCTCTTTGTCATCTGGTTCCGTCCTTCACCCTCATCCCTCTGTGAGTTTTTTTTTTGCTGCCTCGTCAGCCATTTTGTTTTCTGCTTTGTTCTGCACTTGGGTCCGTTACAACCACCGAAACGCAACACAGGGAAGGATGTCATGGTTTCATAGGTTTGCTATAAGTTACCTCTGGAATGCTTCTTTTAATCTTCACTGCTGCTCGTTGTGGAAATACAGCTGCTTGTGTTGAAGACTTGGCAGCCTTGCAGACTCACATGTGATTCATTTTGGAACCAGGAAGTCTGGACGTGTAAATAATGATTCCGGTCCGAGCTAGCGTTTTTAAAATGACAGAAACTAGCGACCACCCAGCCGGCTGAGATCGAGATCTGTTACCATGTGACTTTATTTTCAACATTGGTGGAACGTCAGACTGTTGTGTGAGTATTTCACTGTAAAATTCTAATATATTGCACCTCAAAAGCAACACTCATCTTAACAAGCTCATATTGGTCACACTAATGCTAATTTCTACACTACAGTCGATTCAGATTACACAGTTATTCCACAAGAGCGTTCATGAAATTCTAGCTGTTACATTCCAAACTGGTCGCTGCTAATTTCCACAGGAAATAATAGTAAATAACTATAAAAAGCCAAATTCAAGGCTTATAAACTAGTGTTTGCATGAGTTGCTATAACACTTTTTAGATTAGAAATTAGCAGTGACCCCAATCCAGTTAAAATAAATGACTTTTAGCTGAACTGAGCTTCTGCATAAACTTATGTGCAACAGGTAAATACGCTAAAACTGAGTGTTATAAATCTAAACCTTCTCTGTAGGTTAATAAAAAAGGTTGGGACGTTCAAAACATGATGATTTTAATTTTTTTAACACCACAGAAACATTTTTGTCTAAATTTTATTTTCTAAAATGCTGCTTTAGCTTAGCTTGATGTTCCCTCAGTTGAACACTTTTGGTTTGCTCTTCAGAACATAAAAACTGTCAAACTTTTCTTCTTTTAGCATGAAAGTCAAGTATCCATCAAAATTATTAAAGCAAATAAAAATATTAATCTTAAATCAGCAAAATATATAAATATTTTCCTGAGTATAAAAACTAAATTTTTAAAGGTTTATTCCCTGGTTTTCCACAGAATTAAAGTCTACCTAACAGGCTTCGTGAACTCTTGCAGCATATGTGAAAGCAAAGCTTCTTTTTGGCTCCTCGGGGAGTTACATGAAATCTGATAAAGCGCCTGTAACAACATTAGTCAGCACAGTTGTGTGGTGAATAAACTACATGTTTCAAAAGAGACGAAACCTGTGAGGTGAGGAGTTCCACATGACCTGAGACTCGCAGCCTGAGACCACATCAGCTGATTGAACTCACGGTAATCTTTTTGTGATTCCAACGAAGGCGTTCGCACAGATTTCTCAGTGAGCAGCTGGTGTTTTTGTGATGGAATATGAATGCAGCATATGCCAGAGTGTAGTCAGGGTATTGGTCCAATTATTCCTGAGTGGACAAAAGAAAAATGTTCAATAAATTCAACAACTCACTGTGTCACTGCCCATGAAGCCATAAATGTCTTAAAGGAATATTCTGTTCTTGTCATTGATCGCTGCTCAGGAAAAAAAAATGGATCAAACAAAAATCATGAGCCATCAGGAAGACAGTTTGATTGACAGCTGGCTTGTAGAATTAATATGTGTGAGGATGAGACCATCTGATTAGCAATAACTGTTGCCATGGAAATTAGGAGACAGACTTATAGCTCTGGAGAGAAAAACTCTACTGGTATAATTAAAGGATTGAAAGTAAACTTGAAGCCAATCAGATTCCACTAAGTTCAGCTCAGTTAAATGCCAAGACTGAAATGAGTTGTTCGAACATGTTTGGATGAGGGCACGAGAAAAGTATCACTATTATTAAAATTTGCACGGAAACACACTTTTCAGACTGTGTTCAGTCTGCGTATTTGACGAGCTCGTCGTCGGCGCTGAATGAGCGCAATCAAGAGCTCTGATTAAACGAGCAGAAACAAATCTGACAACAGAAAAAAGGTTGTGACACCACGAGTTGATTACTCATCATAACATCATGTTTGGAGTTTTTACAAGCCAAATTTAATATTTTGAAATCTCAGACATTCTTTAAAAGAAGAACTTTTCAACTCCTTTAAAAAATTTAACACACAATCTCAATCTGATTAGAAAATCTCACAGATTTTACCATGAAACTAACATAAAATGTGCGGACCAACAAGAATTGCAGTAATATTTATAGCCTTGATGTTTTTGCTCATTCAATCAATCCATTATATAAGTGATGTCAGTGCAACATGTCCAGACTCTTGGATTAGATAATTAAGAAGTATTTTTTTAACGTTTCTCCTTCCAGAGCAGCATCTGAAAATAGGTGCAGAGGATGTGAGTTATATAACAAAAGCTGGTTTCTTCACTGCCACCTCTGGTCATGAAGCCGTGGAGGGCCAAGCACTGCTCCCTGCAATGATTACAACCTAACATTATCTTCCTCTCCAGTTTGGCCTTTCTCTAACAGCCCTTCACACCAAGCTATTAAAGAAAAGATGAGCAGGATCTCGGTGTGCTAACCTCCAGTGACCTCAACCTCTACAGGAGTTAAACCCCGGTTTTTCAGGAATTAAAAAAAAAAGATGTTTTTAAGTGTTGAGTGTTCAGCAAGACCGTTTAGTTCTAATGCACTCGTATAATTAAATCTGTCTTTCAGCACCTTCAAATAAAAATGAGACATATTCAAGTAAACATACAAGAGAGGTTATTGATTACATCTCAAGGCATGTTAAAGAAGCCATTTCATACAAATTTCAGGACTTTGTGGTTATTTCTTAAGTATTAACCAGTAATATGAAACATTTTATATCTGAAAAACATCAGGAAACACTGATTAACGACCTGCATTAAAATTCGGGTGGTTCCGGCTCCTTCCGTCAGGCTTCAGCAGCAGCTCCTTCATATTCATTGTTCGAATTTGCTGGACTCTGATTGGCTAACAAACTAGCCTATGAGAGCAAGGTATACTGTTTCCTGCCCCATTGCACATGGCAACGTCAGACGTAATGTCTTCCTGTTTGCTACGTCTTATGCTAACAGCTTTTAGCCAGCAGCATGCTAGGCGTGGTTTCAACTGCAGGAGCTGCCGAATACTAACGAACCTAGGAGTTGTGACGAAACAAGTACCGGTCGTTCGAACTCGGGTGTTATCGCCACCTGCGTACTTTGAGAGATTAAAATTGAAAGAGAAGTTATTGACCTGTTTTCACCCACCATGAAGGTAAGAACACCTGTGGAGCTAAAATATTCAACAGAAACCTCAGAAAAACTGTTTTTAATGGAACGGCCTCTTTAAACACAAACAAAAAAACATCATTTGGGCCTCTTTCAGTTATTCTGCCATTTTATCTGTTTCCAGAGAGGTCTTGTTTTTTTGACTAAAACAGGCCTAAACATTTCTTTGCAAATTCATTCTTCATACAAGATGACAATCTTGACCTGTTTCAATCTCTAGGATCCAGGCAAAAAATTTGGAAAAACTGGCACAAGATTCTTAAACCTCATCAGGACCACCACAACAAAAACAATAAACCCTATTTACTTTGCAAACGCTAATCTATTGTGGAGTTACAGTATCTAATGACAAGGAATCCACTGAGATCTCCCAAAGATCTAACCATGTCTCTGCAAACATGATATAACGTGTTGACCATGAAAACAACTCATTTGAAATGACTTTGATGTCATTATTGGTCCAAAAGTTATTCATAAAGAATTATATTTTCACAGTAGTTTTCTGGATCACTTCCAAAATCACACTGATTCATCCTCACGCCATTCCCAACTTACCCTGAAAATTTCATCCACATTAATTTCTAACTTTTTGAGTTTTTTTGTGAAATAAACACATACATAAACTGACACCCCCAAAAATGCAAGCAAAGACATTAACCAGCTGGTGGAGGTAAATCTGCTAAACAGTCAACAAATCAGCCGCTGATGTTAGTTAAATGCTGCCAAACAAGTACATGAATGTGTATTTTTGAATGATTATGAAGTAGTTTATCCATTCTGGTAAAATAAAGTTAAAAACAAAACGATCTGAATGTTTTAAAAAGATTGTTGCCCATCCTAGTTTTTAATCCCACATCTATGTGTTTTCTTTTGACCACCTAATTTATCAGGACAAACAAGCTGTCATCTGGCGGAGTAACGCTGACGCATGGACAACAGCTATATTAGAAATCCACAGCATTAATCTGGAGTGTTTACTTATGAAAACACATCCTCGTAAAGCAGCTTGTTCTTCAACTCCTCGGGGAAATACCTGGTATAACACTATTAAACTGTCACAGCTTAAACCAACCAAACTATAGCTTCACCTTCTTAAAGCTAAATTAATCCTGAAAGATTCTAAATAGCTGCACAAACCTGTGTAAAAGCTATTTCATGTTACCTAATGTTGATGTTTCACCTTATCTAGTGATGTTACAAACACAAGCAGATTAGGGTTGGTGGAAAATTTAGTTAAAAGTAAAAAAGAACATTTAAAAAAAATAAATCAACAGGTTAAATGATTCTATCCTGCATGATCGGATGCCAAATATCTGCAGGTGAACTCTTCACATGATTTTTCCTGGACTGTGAGATTATCAGAGTACACAACTCTTCAACCCAGTGAGTTAAAAGAAAACTAAAAAAGAAAACTACTGAAATCTCTGTGAGAGTGCCTGACCACCCAAGAGAAAAGTATTAAGTGAAGCTTGTGCCTGACCACTTCAGACTCCCTAAAAGCATCGGCAAATTCACTCGGAGCTCTGAGTTCAGTTGAGTAGCTCTCTAACCAGGAGCCCATTATCCATTATTATTTAGTTCCTTTTAAAATTATAGCTATTTCTATTCAGGATTATTTCATTGCCTGTGCTGGATATGCCATTGTGATGTCTTGAATAAACTGCCTTAAAAGTGAAAAAGGCCTGCATCACCTTGTCCCACTTCATCTTAACTTATTTGTCGAGCTGTCTATCATCCTTTCAACAGGGGACTCCTTGTTAATGATTGATGTGGCACCTCTTAATGTGATGGATGAATCGCCTGCTGCATGATGGGATAGCGGTGACTCATGGCCCCCCTGCAGCCTCCCCCCACCACTCACCACTAGCCTCCGTGTAGAGGAGACAGACGCCTGGTGTCCGTCGATGGAAGAACAAAGAGACATTCAATTTAAGCCCCATCAATAATGTACAGCTTAGGAGGCCTTTTGCTGAGCCTGTAAAAGCTGGGGCATTGTTGTGGTGCAGCAATACTTTTTGACTGGTTTATTATCTTCAGATCTGCACACTGAGTCATGGATGATATTGTTTATTTACCACAGTATAACAGAACCACTGTGATGTCTGAGAGTCCTCTTGAACCGCTTTGTTTCTTTGCAGGCTAAAGCCTTCGTACTGGGGTATATGTCAAAAGCAAGATAAGAGGGATGACACAGTTTCTGATTTATCACCCATATCATACATCTGCACACAGCACAAATAAAAAAAAAAACAAGAATATATTTGTTTCAAGGTGGGCTTAAGCAAGTTTCTGATTAAAATGTGACATTTAAAAGGGTTTTAAAGTTTTCTTTTCCCATATTTAAATGAGAAAACTTCACATACACATATATATGTTTCTTACAAGTCATAAAAAATGCAATCCTGTAAACAACAACAACAAAACGTTACAGCTAAGATGAATCTCATAAATAAAAGCTGCCGACACGAGACTCTGAGGATATCTAATGGGTCACTACTTGGTGAGAAAGTCTGACATTCTTTAAGACGAATCAATATCTTTCCTAAAATGGAAAAAGAAGTTGCTGCAGTGATTCACTGTCTGGGTATGCAGTTTTATACCGGTTAAATTATTGAACAAACATTTTTGAGCAACTAAAAGAGAATCCAGCCTTTGTGGCATAAATATATGATGGAAGTTATTTTATTTATTTTTAGTGTAGAACTTTCAGAGCTTTGAATACGCAGTATGAGGAGAATATACAAGCAGAGACGACGACTACTGTCAGTCTCTGATTGAAATATGATAATAGCTTTTTGATATTACAATTAAAACATGATAAATGTTTATACGATAAGAAAAAGAGTGATTAGCTGGATAGAAGTTAAAGAAGCTACGTGTGTGTTTTACTGCCATCTGGTGGTGACTTTGAAAATCGACTTTAACTGATACTCTGCATCATCTTCCACCACTGCGGCTGCTAAAAGCATTAAAATGATAGATTTTGTCTTTGTTTTACTGTTCTGGTGCCATAAATGGGTCTTTGCTCCATTTGTAGATGTAAAATGTTCATTTCAAAATAACAAAAAAGTACAATTAAAATAGAATATGGACAATCAGATTATCTTTCAGACATTAGATCTCAGATATCCCATGCTCTGGAAATTTGACCCTCACAACTGAACACTTTTAATAACGTTCTTGAAATTTTCTTTAACCTTTTTAAACCTGTTACATTTAAAAACATAAATTATCAATACAATAATTTGATTTTTATATACACATAATAGAATTGCCAGTTACTAATTGTAGTACTTTGCTTCACTAAAGGGCAAAAGATTCAGCAGGTTTTCAATGAAAGTACTAATCCTACTAAAGAGGTAGAGCCATTGTAAATACAGTAAGTGTGTCAAATTTGATCATTTTGGTATAACAGTGTTGATAATCCTGGTTTCAGAGCTAAATGTTATAAAAAAACAAGTCCATCTTCAAATGATAAATACAATTAATTATTTTTTTTTATTACTATAATCTTTACCTACATTTTATTAAAAAAGCAAAATCGAGGGTAAAATAAATAATAATATAACCGGCACAAACTTGTCTACAGTAGATCTCCAGAGACTCTTTATATTTCTGTACTTTTTTCATTTCTTTAAAAAAAGTCAAAATATTTCTTTTGATCTCTAATAATATTGCACCACTGCCACAGAACACCTTTTCTTGGAGCTGCTTCAGACCTTTAAAACTGGAAGTATTTGACATTACGTAACACCATCATAATCACATCACTGTGTCCAGCAAAAAGAATGTCACATTTGTCTGTATTACACTTTAACATTAGATTCTGAAGTTATAAAGACAGGAACTTTGTCCCTCTGAGCAACCAGCTGTGTCATCTGTGTAAGAACTGAAGCCGAGGTTATTTGTTTTACTCTTTGGCCGATGGGAACGTAACCGAAGAAAACAGAGAAGACTCTGAAACAAAAGCCTGCACAGCTTTTGTTTTTCCCAGAAAGAATTTCCAGATAGAGTGAAACTGTTTTAAAGCAGTTTTATTCCAGCTGATAAAGTTGATTCACAGGATCAGAGCTGCCAAAAAGCTCCGGTAAAAACGTCGAAAAATTAAAAATATCGATTTAATCCATTAGTTGCTTTAAGAATCCAGTTTTGACAAAAGAGTTAAAATGTTTTTTATTCAGAATGCAATCAGCTGATTAGCAGTTTTTTTTCAAGTACCATAAGTGTGGTTGGCTCTGTCGCTCTGCCATGGCCTGAGATTTGAGTACAGAATAAACCCACATAATGTGCATCATGGTGGATAGCTTTGCATGGCACTCCCTGTTTTAGCCCCAATTTATTTCCATATTATAATAAACATATTGGATTTTTTTTACTATTAGGAATGGGAGCTATCTGTAGTCACACCTGTTCACATACAGGAATCTTTTTTAGCACATTTAGCTTGTATTTTAACCTGAAACAGATGCAGTGTGCAGAGGGCAAAGTGACAAGCAGCACTTACACTAACAAGTGAATCCCCTCAGACGGTGAAAACGCCCGTGGACACTTCTGGCTGAGATGGGCTGCTTTGCCCCCAATCCATCTGAGGCCTCTTGGGAGCCTGTGGTGATTACGGTTCATAATTCATAGAGAGGGGCCAGACGTCCAAGGAAAGACAACCTCAGGCTTGCCTGGATGAACCCACCCTTTTTCATAATGCATTGGATCTTCGACTTCAAGACTAAAGTGCTGGATGTGGCTTTTTTTTTTTTTTTTTCGAGCAGTGAATGTAGGTTATTAGCCTCGTCAGATACGCACACAGGCACAGAGTCACAGTTCCTGAGCAGGCAGGATATACAGAATACATAATAATTGGAAAATTCCAAAGAGAAATAGACTCCACTTGGTGTTTGCGTAGGTCAGTGATTAAGCTGGATGAACTCGAGTGCTTCTGGGATGAAAGGCGGTGACAAACCAACTGCTCTAAAGGTTTTATAAATCCCCTTAGTGAAGTCAAACTCTCACTTCTCGGTTAAATCCTGCTGCATTCTTGAGAGTCGGGAGTGATGACAAATGCTAACAGGAGGCTCAATCCGGAATTAATTTACTTGGTTTTTCCCTTAAGTCCTGTTTTAGTTGAGGTTTATTGCTGTTTTACATGATGTTTTTATGTTGCATGACTTTATATTGGAAGGGTTTACGCTAGTGAGATTTATTCAAAGGCACATTTTCAAAAATATAATGAAAAAATAATAAAAACCTAAACAATTTAGTCAATTATTTTCATTTTATCCATTTGTTGTTTATCACATATGTGTATATGTACAAGTCTCAACTCAGTCTAGTCTCTCCTCTGTTCAGTTCTTAACTTTCTAAAACAAGATTGTTGCCTGGGAGTATTTGCAGTGTGCACAGTCTGCAAAAAGTCTGTGATTTTCCCCCAAAATTGCAACACCCCTTAAAATTTTAATTGTCGAATAACCTAAGAGGGGCAAAGTTTCTTGCAGCTTGCATCACAGAAGACTGACAAGCTGAGATTATGATAAAATAATGCAAGCACTGTAATTTTAATCTATGTAGCTGTTGAGCTTGGGAGGCATTGAAAGATTTAAGACATTTCTTCTCGTCCAGCTCCAGGTTCAGCGTTTGTCCACAGTAAAGGAAACGTTGACAGAAATTTGCATGAAGTTTCGGTTGCGTGTAAATGTTACAACTTCCAAGTTGGATAAATCAACTGGAGCGCCTCCTTTTTTACTTAGAAAGATGGAAATTATTCATCAACTTCAACATCGAATTCACACACAGCTGCTTTGCACTTGACAATTAATGATTTGCTTCTGTAATTAACCAATTTCGGTACATGAGTCACACACATACTGTTGCAAGACCTCTAACAGATGACATGTCGCTGCAGCTTTTGAAGACATAAAATGTGGAAAAAATAGATTGTCACAGGCTTATACTGATAACAGTTTGACAATGGAAGGAGATTTGAAGTTAAACAAATCATAAAACAAACAAACAAACAAAAAATCAATCATCCCCTAGATGTTTTTTTAAGGTGTTGCTGGTTTATTATAATGGTGGCAGAGTATCAGGGTGTGTTTTCATGGAAAACAACCCCATCACACCGTAGCATTGTGATGGTGTTACGTTATCATGTAGCATGAAAAGAATTGTGCAGTCTGAGTCCAAACAGTGGTTTGCTAGGTGTTTGCTAGTGTTGCATCGTGAGTGTGCAAGATAACATCTCGAGAACGAACTCTAATCTGTGTGTCGAAGCATCACAATTACCTTCAGGTAGAAAGAAGTTATCTTCATTTATTTTAACTCCAGAGAACATAATTAAAAAAAAATATTTCTCAGCTTGTCGACAAAGTTGCCAAATTGGAAAAACTGTTCCAATTGTTGACTCGACGCTGACCTGTAATTTAAAATTCAACCTCAGTTTTTATTCTGCTTCTGTGTCCACAGACCAGCTCAAAGACGCCACTCAGACGCTCCCTTTGAATCCCATGCGCAGTAAGTGAAATACAAACATTCTACAGGGAACAATAAAATATCACATTACCATTGCTATTAATATTTAATGTAATGTATAGCAGCTATTTATACCTGCTTGGCATTTCCTCTGAGCTTTCAAGAGTTTCAAGCCTGCAGTGAGAATAATAAAACACAGGAAGCAACAAACTCCTCCTGTGTCTATCAAACCACATTAAATTTATTATATTTAAGTATCATTTCATGACTCGGTCCCACATTATGGGGTTTTGATTCTTCATTTAGTCAAGCAGAATGATAAATGTCATCTCATATTCTTAATTTATCTGGGCTGCCTTCATCAGCATTTTTGAAAACTTGAACTCATTTTTCTCTCTGATAGAGTGTGAACTAAGGATTTCTCACTTTATGGTTAAAACTCTGACTTGTCTTTGTTTTTACTCCTGCTTCTCGGTCTGTTTGTTTAGTTTTTGATAGTTTTTATAAGTAGTTATGCGTTGCGACACCGATGCATGAACGCACATACATGTGCAGATGCTGTGTGGACACATTCATATGCATGTTTGTTTAATTAGGGAAATCCTACCGCCTTTGTTTACTGTTTTTTTTCCTCCGTTTCATGTGTCGTATACGTGAGTCCTGTGGGTGCATGTGATTCTGGAAGTAAACACTCTCAGTGAGTGTTGTGCGATGTCTTTGAAGTCATTCTTAATGCCACTGAGGGAAATTATGACATGTTGCGTTGTTTGTTTGAATGCGAGTGCGTGGGAGACGGGCTTTCATCTAGTTACTTACATTAAAAGGTGCATTTTTGAGAAATGTCTTGTTTTTAATGTGCATGTTTCATCATCTTTTTGTGCTTCAGTTATAAAAAAAAAATGGTGAGGCTTGGGTAAAATATTTTCTCATGGTGCGTCACAAGTATATCAAAACACTTATATATACATGCTGTAATATGATATTACTTGCTGATTGCTGATGCACTTACAGCTACACCACATGTATCATTGTCCACAGACTAATGGTTGTCTCGGTAAAATTTCCATCTCTGGCGGACATGAATCTGTTTCATTCATAAATAACCACTTCCTCCTTTTACTACAGCAGTAATGCACGGTTTGCGAGCAGCACTTATCATAAAATCCATTAACTGTCAAGACGCCTGAAGATAACTAAAACTCTCCAGGAAGAAAACAATGAGAATAAGCACATTAATTATTCATCACAATTAAAATTTAGCAGATTTTAAAACAGGTTTTCTTGTTGTTTAAAGTTAAACAGGATTACACAGATCTTATAGTGTCACTTCTACTTTCCGATTATGTTCAGGCGGCTGTAAACTTAATAAACACCCTCTTGTCTGAGTGTTTGTATGAGGACTGTTTTAGATATGTAACTGGAGGCAAAAAGATTAGGCATGTGCTGCATTGCCTCCTGTTTTTCTGTTTTTTTTTGTGTTTTTTTTTTTACCCTTTATCAAAATGCTGAAATGTTTCTGAGTCCCCGTGGGAGTTTCTGAGGAGGGGAACCCAAAAAACGCAGCAGCTTCGGTGCACACAGAGCTGCTCCCATGACACATTTGTACTGGAGAAGGGGATTTATCCTTTTTTTTTTTTTTTTTTGCTAGGGGAAGCAAGATCTGAGATCTCTGCATCTGCTCAGCAGCTTGGCACCGTGAGTGCTGGAGGCAAGGCACGTCACCAGCGTTTGATTAAAGATTTATACCCTTTCAGACGTGTTTTCTCTCATTTTTAGTAAACCTTATCTCCTGCAATTTGCTGAGAAAAGTGTAAAGTAAAGGAGTGGCTCCAGTCGAAATGGGTTTTTCGACACTGTAGGGCAGAAAATTCCTACAATGAAGCTGCAGGTTATTAACCAACACTTTTATTTTGTCCGAGTTCAACATGTAGCTACAGAAAATATAAAAACCAATAGATGGATTCCTTAATTTGAGACAAAAATTTGTAGCATTTTATGAATTTTGTGTATTTTTTTTAAATAATCTCTATTTAATGCACAAGAGGAGTCGAGCTGAACTTAACTCCTCTCTAAACAAATGTTTAAAAGCCTCCATTCAGCAGATTTGCATTTGAATCGAGGATGTTCCTGCATTACCCGGAACTCACCGTCCACTATTGTGGCATACACACGAATGCATTAAAAAAATAAATAAACAATTTTTTATTCTGATGTTCCAGTAGAGAAAAAAAACAATCATGCCGAAGCACGACGGTTAGTCTGAGAGACGGCAGCACATTCGAAAACCCATTTAAGGAAGACGTCTTAACTCTTAAAAAGCTAAAAACTCCAAACATCAGAGATGCGTTTGAGGATGCTGCACCTCCAGTTTCATTTCAAACAAAGAGTCACATGATGCCCCATTCACATTTGAATTTTGGGACACTTTAAACACAATTATCTTGGCTCGTGTTTTTGTTTTCCCAATTTACCCTTTTGGATAAAAAGACACTTTGAAAAGTGTCTGTCAGACAATCAGAATGAATTAAATATACTTTCTTTTACATTTGCTTTTACTGCTGTGATGCACTTAGCAGAGAGGTTCAAAACACCAGATATTATGTTTGTTGAGGAACAAAAATGTAAAAAGCATTTTTATTAAAAATAATCAAAATAAACGTCTAAATATCTAAAACGTGTGTTTTCAATGAACTGTTTGATTAATTATTAGTGCTTCAATGTAAAAATGCTTCATGTTGTTCACAAATCCTTTGATTCACATGTTTAGTCATGAATTTTCCTGAAGAGTCCTACTGTTATACACTAAAGGACCAAACAGGGCAAAATATACATAAAAACAAACAAACATGTAAATAAAAGACTAAGAATTGGCTCTGATTTGATAAAAATCTTAACACAGACTTTCCTTTCTGCAGTGTGATAACGTCTAACAAATAGCAGTAAACATAGACGGTCACCAAAAGGTTCAAACTGGGGCCAAAAAAGAAAAATAATATTGATAAAGTCTGTATTTTGTTTACGATTAACTTCCTCTGTCGACAAACTACTGGGGGGGATTTTTGTTTTTGTTTTTTACAAGCATAGTTCATCATAAAAATTAATACAAAAAAAACACTGAAGCTCCATTTTCTAATATAAATTGGATGTTTAGCTCTTTGACGGTAATCTCTAGAGCTCTTGATGTGAATATACAAATTACAAAGCAAATAGAAACCAAAAAAACTGCAGCTGTGTGGACCTTGAGTCTTCGATTTAAATTTTAATAAATCATTGATCCGTGAAAACCTTAACCCACCACTTTCTGCTACACAATTACAATAAAACAATACAACCTGTACAGTTATATACAGAAACAGATGAACTACTTGAATATAAATCATCTGTAAGACATAAAAACATTTTCTATTTGCACCAAAAAGCTTTAATAAATGAAAATGAAACACTTACAGATCAGCTGACTTCAGTCAACAGTAGGATTATCTTTCAGTCAATATAATTAATAAATACTAGTAATACACAACATTTTATTTCAAAGACATTACTTCAGTTTTTCCAAATACTAAATTCAGCTCCACTCTAATACTTTGCTGTATTTCCATCTTGGCGTTGGCCATTAAGAATATTAAGAATGAGTTACGAGGCTGGAAGTCACTGGGATGTAACTGTTAGCAGTAATTTACTGACAGCATTCAGAATGAGGACTGATCTGGATTCTGTTGAGTTGATTTTACAAACAAGGATGCCTTGAAAGATAAAGAACACGATAGAAAACCTTCGTCATCCTCTTCACAACACAGTAACTCAACAACAGAGTGTCTTCAGTCAGAAGCTTCTTCAGATCCAGATACAGGAGATCCTTCCTGTCCGCAGCTAGAACCCTCTATAGCTAAGTTTAAATTTCCCCAATCTGATTAAAATCTTGGTCGATCGGAATTCCCAAATCCCTGTTCACATGGACACTAACTGAAATGATCTGATCATGCCATGAGTACACATGCACCAAGCACTCAATCAGGTTAAATGAGTTGAGCATGCGCACAGCGAGTTGTCTTTCCGGGGGAAGAAAAAAAAGTAAACCAACTCCATCCTTTCTGCACGTCTTTCCCGCCCCATCGTGTGCTCGAGCTGACTCACGTTTTCCTCAATATGGACCTTCTGCGGGTGATTACCTTTATGTTTGGGTTTTTACTGGTCGCATTAACCAAGCTAGAGGCTGAATACATATTGCTACTGCTCCTCCACCACAGGAGAGGAGAGCAGGATGACAGGATGACTGCACCAGCAGATCACTTCTGTTTACCTCCCGCCATGTTTTCTACTTGAGTCTGCGAAAGACGTCACGCTGAAGTTGTACGCATGCGCAGTGGGCTTTTTTCATTGGACCGGATCGGACAAATCCACCCCTCTCGATCAGAAGTAAATTTCATTCTGATCAGGCTGCATCGGATCAAAACATTCTGATTGACATGTTTACATGACGTATTTTTGTTCCGATTGGGTGTTTATTTCGATTAAATGTGCCCATGTAAACGTAGCTTATGATGACTACAACATCTTATTTACCTTCAGGGATTAATAAAGTGTTTCAATTGAACTGAATTTGAGTTTAAAGTAGTTTTTCTGTGAGAGAACATATGAAACACTCCACTGTTTCCTTTAAAACAAACAAATAAAACATCATTTGTGTTTTCCAAAAACTGAATTTGGCTCCATTTCAGTACTTTTACTATATTTTCATCTTCATTTTGGTCATTTGATTCATTAGAATAAAGCTAAAAATAACATTTTTAGATTAAAAAGCATCAATTTTCATACCTGAGTTTGTTTTTCTTCCTTGACTTAATAACAATGTTCAAATTTTAAATGGATATTTAACAACTTTTAACAAAGTGATTCATTTTTTTATATTTATTATATATCAGTTTTATGCAGCACAGAGTTTTAAATGTTCACTGAACCCATTTTGATTCAGATTAAACAACCAATATGAACAAATAAGGATGAATAAATATTCATAACAAGTTGCCAGAAGGGCTGCAGGTTCTCAGTGTTGGAAAAATGTATGAGTCACTGGTGGTTCCCTTCCATTTACGACCTTCAGCAGGCGTCGGGGCAGATGAGAGATGGTTTCTCCTGAGGCCAAAAACTGCGGAGGTCTCCCACTGGGTTGTGAGTGAGCTGCTGCCTCAAGGTGAGAAGCCCCCTTTTAGAGTTTTACTTACAAGAAACAGCCAAAGATTATCATGTGGATGGATGCAGTGGTGATGTGAATGTAGAGGAAACTGAACCAAAAGGAGAAACATTCAATCCAGCTGCAGTCAGTGGCTGAATCATCCTGTTTTCATTGTGAAATCAGGATGAAATAGTTCTATTTCTGGATCTTAGAAAAACATCTGGACTGTGTTTCCTAATCTACTGTCACCATGACCTCAAATAATCTGCTGAAAACTGTAATGAGTGATTGATGCTTTCAGACAACAAACAGTTGCAGCTGCAGTCGGTTTCGGCTTATAAAGGGGAAATAAATTAGATCCTGAATATATTCAAGTAGTTGTTTTTCCTCTATTTCAAAACCTTTTGATTTATTTTTACAGAATCGTTTTACATCGTAAAAAAGTTGCGCCTCTTTCCAACCCTTCTGCTCACACATCTGTCCCGAAGGCACCAGGAATGTACAAAAATAATTGCTGTAATTTGCCAGCCAATTTGTTCTCACTCTCACTGGATGCAGTGCAACAGAAAATAAACTGAAAAATAGGAATTCAACTTTAGTTTGTTTCCATTAGATAAAACCATCTTCGAACTTGTGATTGTTTTACACGTCAAATGTCCTCAGCGGTGCTCCTCTAAAGCAGAGCATGCAACAAGTCTGGGCGAATGAAGAATGTTGGAAGCATGACTCATAATCTGGGAAAAAAAAAAAGAAAAACATTAATCAGAGTTAAGATAAAAGGGACATGATGAAGGAGAGTGAAAATGGCAAATGTAAATTGTGTTTTTGATCATAAAATGCCACTAAACATCATAAACTAAGGTTATGTGAGAGGAGTAATTTAGCTTTAAAGACTGCTGCTTCATATTCACTCGAGTATGCTGTTTTGTACTGAAGGTGTCAGCCTGTCTGCGCCCTGCAGCTTTCAACAACACTGGTGACTTTTAATTGGTCTCTGTGTCAGAGAATCAAAATGCAAAGGCTGCTCTCAGCCCTTTCATTCTCCGCTGGTTTGACGGGGTATAATCTTTAAGAAGTTAAATTTTTCATGAACTCATGACATGTAAATGAGCGAGGATTGGATAAATGAATCATTCCAAATATTTCTTTGCAAGATTCAGAGGCATTCTCAAGTTAAGACAGACAACCTCCAATCTCGCTGTACGATGATTTTTCCTCCAGTTTTAAGTGTTAAACCTTTGAAGCCTGATAAAATAAATAATTATCAGTAAATTTGGTTAAATCTGAGCAGTTTATTAGCTAATAATACTAAAAATTAGGAGTTAAATTGTACATTTTATTATGGAATGACATGTAAATTGGACTTTTTGCTTTTTACAGAGTGGTTTGTGAATCTGCAGTATATGAAGAATCTTCATATCTTTATTGTTTACAGCAAGATGTTGAAGATTTTTTATAAGCAGTTGTGGAGAGTGAGCTCACACCTGCAGGCACCTGTTGGGGGAGGAGCATCAGAACAGGTGAAGTAAAGAGACTGATAAAGAAGGCTGGTTACAACAACATTTAATTTACCTTCAGGGGTTAATAACATTTGTTACAATTAGAATTTGAACTGAATTAAATCTAAGTTGAACTGAATTATTTTGTACCAGCAGCAGTCAATAAAATTGACACTTTCCATTTGCAGATGTAGTTTCTAAGATATTCCACCAGATGGCAGAAGACCTATTACAGAAACGTAGTACTGCCAGAGCTGAGAAATAAATTTAGAAGCATTATCTCATTATAACGAGAAAATGTCTCGTTAAAACGCAAAACTTTCTCATAACAATGAGAAACTTTCTCGTTTTAACGAGTTTGATATCTCGTAAAAAAACGAGAAACTTTCTCGTTATAACGAGATGATGCTTCTAAATTTATTTCTCAGCTCTGGCAGTACTACGTTTCCGTGCATAAGATTAAATGTAGAAAGTTTTTTTTTTTTTTTAGGAAAGTAGTAATCCTGTTAAAGAAGTGGAGCTCTTGCAAACTTTTTAAAAAGGTTTTTTCAATGTGTCACATCAGGCATTAAAGAGTTGCCTTGAACCAGATGTTTATTCATTTATTTTTTAAGATGTGTTCAACCATTTTATTGATGTTTATGTGTAAAAGTCATCTGTAAACAGATGAAATCATCAGTTCTGTTGGACATAAATGTCAGGGGTTGGGTCTTTGTTTTGAAGAGTTTTTTTTTTCCTTTTCAGAGGTTCTCTGTGGTTTCAGTTCTGTAGTTATCTTGGTAGTTTCTTTATTTTACTGTTTTCTCCTGGCTCGCCTTATACTCCAGTGTTCTGTTCATTTGTCCCATCTTGTATCTTGTTTTCACTTCCTGTTTTATTTTGGTATGTTTTTCACTTCCTGTCCGCCCTCATGTATTTGCAGTAACTTTGTGTCACTTCCCTCAGGTGTCTCATGTTTGGTTAATTACTTTCCTTCTGTCTGTTGTGTATTTAAACCGGTGTTTTAGTTCCATACATTTTGGATGTTTCTATGGTCGTCCCGCCTCTTCCAATGTTTCGGATCCCGCTCCTTCATGTAAGTTTTGCTGCCGTGTCAGCACTTTATTTTTGTGTTTATTCATCAAGTTTTGTGTTAATTCACCCCTTTGTGTCATGGCGAGTTTCTCCTACGCTTGTGTCCAGCCTTCCTCCACCCACACATCATCACAGTAAACTCCTTTTCTCCAAACTGAGGCTGTTCAAGAAAGGATAAGACATAATTATTTATTTTCAAAAATCCACAGAAACTTACTTTAAAATATTTCTTAAACTTCAAAAGTAGTTTTTCAAGTTTTTTTTATATATATATGTGTGTATTTTGCAGTTGACTCATCACAGATGATTGAAGATTGTTTGTTGAAGCGGTGACTCATGACTCAGGAAATTTGACAAACCTGCTCACAAGCACATCATTGTTGCTTCAATGCTTCTGAAAATAGAGGTCCCCAAGCTGAATTGGAGAGGATATCAGTTGTCAGGACTCAGAAAACGCTGGGGAACTGACCCCTCACCCTTTATAAGAGGCATACAGCCGGTCTCGGCAAGAGCACCTTGTTTGGAGGGAGAAAAAAGAGCCTGAAGGGCCATGAGTGGGCCCGAGCAGTTAAAACGTGTCTTATGGCCGACGTACCCTGGGGAAGACTTAGCAAAGATTATGTAGCATGGCATTTTGGGAAAATTATGTTTTGTCACAACATGCCTCATTTTTTTGTAGAATTGGGCATGAATCTACGGGAATCCTAATCACATTTTTTCTGCTGAAGTGAGACACGACAGTGTAAACAGGGAAAAGAAAGCAGGGGAACAAGAAAAATACATCAGATTATCACTCAGGCTGCAAACAAAACACCTCTTTCTCACAATTATTTATCCTCAAAATTCCTTCAGAAATTAAAATAGATTTTTCACATTTTTTTAAGGAAAACTCTTTAAAGCTTTTGCAGCTGTTTCACAATGAAAATTTCAAGAATCTGATATTTACAATGAAATTTGAACGAGATCTCCTGCAGGCACATTTTTTTTTTAGGACATGTAAAAACACAAACGTAAGAAGCACATTTTTTTCTTCTTATGTGATTAAAGAAATGCAACCTAAGGTATTTCCTGCTTCACTGAAAGGTTTTACATCTCCACTTCACAGCTCTCGCATTGAACCAAAACTGGCTTTATGTTTGTACACTTCCTAAATTCACAGTGAAGCTGAGCACAAAGAAGTGCCTCCACTCATCAGCAGATAGCTGTGAAACAGCCTCCTAGTTTCAAACTCATTACAGTGAAGGTCAAACATGTGAAGGAACAATAAGTGAAGCACATTCTGACAGAGCATGCAGGAAGACCTTAAAGTTCACCCCTCTTTGTGCTTCTAAATCCCTGTGTCTGTGAAAGAAATTACATTTTAATGCTTCTGGATTATGTTCACATGCCACATTTATTCCAGTCGGAGCAGAGCAACATGTTTTTGTGGTACCGAAGCAATAGAACGAGAGCTGAGGACGGCTGGAGGATATTAAAAGTATTGGATGAAGATCAGAGTAAACATCTTATCAGGCGCCTCGATCCAATGCTGATGTCCTTATAAGTCAAGGTGGAGCGTTTCAGCTGAGTTTTTTTTTTTTAAATCTTAGCCACATGTAGCTTTGTGGAGTGGCGGCATGTGATGAAATCTGAAAAATTAGGAATGTAATTCCTGTGTGCATTAATAATAAGCAACTGTCATAGACCCGATGAGCTATTAAAAGAACCTGACTAGCTGTGTGGTGTTCTGTGTGTTCTCGTGGTACCACACTGCTGTGAGGACACATCTTCTATTGAATTGCCCGTCTTTGACAGCAAACTAAGTCTAGACCTGCTGTTCTCTGGTATTCACCTGTGAAAACGTATTTGGTGGGCAGATAGCACAGATGGCGTGGTGCTGTGCATTTTTTTTTCTTCCCCAAAAAAATGAAAAGATAGGGGAGTTTTATTGGTGCAGGATGGTGTTCTTGGAGTCTGAGACTTGATTTTATCTAAACTGGCACCTTTTTTCGTCTTCACCTGTAGAGGCTTGCCTGGGGAGGCATTCACCGGGGGATGCGGTAGACTTCCTGCAGGAGTTTTCGTGTTCAACCGTTTCTTTCTGAATCCCATGGATTTAAAATTGGTTGCAGTTTTTTTCACTTCCAATTTCTGCATTTTCCAACTAACCTAAATACTTTTTTTTTTAAGTTTCATTTGATCGTGATTTTATTGGGGTACTTGCATTAAGTTGGCGGTCAATTTGTTACAACATTGAAAACTTAATTTCTGGTTCTTGTGGACGGTTTTACATAACAATACTTGATCAAATAAAGGTTAAGACACTGTAAAGAATGTGTAAAATTGCAGACACCAAGATGACTAAAAGTGCAATCACTGAGCCCCTGCGGTGTTCTGAAATTACTTAATCCGCTCTTAAAATTGTAAAAATACTGGATGAACTCTTCATTTCCACACAAAGCAGAAGGAAAAGCCATAAATACTGAGATTTAGCTTCAGTTTGGAGCTACAGGAAGCGTTAAAAGATGAAATATACTTGTTCTAAGGAAGCATTGACTCATGGAATTAATTTGTATTACAAGCCTTCAAATATAATGAAAACTGGAAACGTTTTTCTTTTTGCTTTTTTTTTTATCCAGACCAAAAGAGTTGAAGATTTCTTGTAGTTATTTACCATAAAAAACATGACAAAAAAATCTAATATAACTGAGCAAATGGAAACCTGTATAAGTTATTAAAAGACCTGTTTTAGTGTGTTCAAATTTTAATAACTTACTTTGTATTTTAGGTGAAAAGTATTTCTCCTATAAGAAGAAGAATCACTGCTGCACAGTGCAGTAATCGTGACTAACACCTCACATTAATTCAAGAGAATTTTTGATCCATAAATTAACAGTTTCATATCAAGAACTACCTCTGGTATTCTGGTAAATATGACAAATTGGAAATGACTGAGACGCTCACACGCAAGGGTTTTCAGGCATGTCAACAGGCCATTGTACTGTCCAGGTATTAGTCCAGATTAATGATTTGTTGTCCTCATCGTAGCTGCCAAGGCTGCTGGAAGATGAATAAAATGTGATTTATTTCTGCGGGAAACGGACAACAGGATACACAAAGATTTAAAGAGGCTGTCTAATTAGAGGCAGAGATAGGCGATCCCTCTCATTATCAGTCTATACAGACACCCAACGAGAAAACAGGGTTGACAAGGTTGAGTAATTGCATTACCCTTGTATCTCCACCGTGCACTGCAGCAGAGCGCAGTAGGAGTGCCGATTCCTCACACGAACAGGAAGCAAAACACTTCAGTGTGTTCAACAGTAGGAAGATACTGATATGTCAATATTAGTAGGGATTTTTTTGTCTTTACAGCTGCCAGTTTTCACAACTTTTTTTTCAGCATTTGGTGTCGATTTATTAGGAAAAGGACTCTAATCTTTCTCTGAAAGTTGTTTAATAGTGACTTGTTGTTGCTGTTCACAAATCATGTTAAATCTGACTAGCTCGTGCAAGTTTTTTTGGAAACATCCTCAGGTTTCTCTGACCAGTGCTGAAAAAACCTCTATAACTTGTTTGGTGGATGTTTTACTGATGTTTTACCCCATTACTCCAACACCCCCATCTGAAGATGGTGATAACAGACTCCAAATAAACACTGTTTACAAAGAACTATCAGTCCATGGTTCTATATGTGCACCCCTGATTCCTTCAGGCCTTAAAGCATGTAGGTACAAACAGATCGTAAAATCCTGAATGTTTTAGAGTTTCACATTTTTCACTGAAAAGGCATGTATCAAATTTACTTAACATTTAAGGGAATGTTTCCCGGCCCTTCACCTTAGGACATGCTGCTCTGTATGCTTCAGATTCCTACCTGTCCAAACACATCTGGTTTAAGTTGATGTGTAATTAATAGGCTGTTACACTTCAGTTTGTTCCTTAAAATCAGGTGTGTTTGAGCAGGGACATCTAAAACATGTGGGATAATGTTTCAAGGATCAGAGTCATCCGTTCTACTGAATTCACGAACGCACCAATTGTTTTATAACACCTACAGGTTAAGAATGTAAATGTAAAAAAAAAAAAAAAGATCCAATAATTTCCTTTTTTTTTTTCAGAATTTTATTTTTTATTTGCTATTTTTACAATCTTCTCTAGTCCCTTGTATAATTGTCTCATTTATGTTTTAATTTTTTTTTTTAATTTGCCATGACTGACTTTTATGTTTATCCTGAGTTTCTTTTTCAGCTGAAATACGGGACCGGTCTTGTTAAGTGAAGACGAAACCACCATTAGAGAGAACACTCAACAAGCCAACAACCACAAAAACAGTGGAAGAGGAATTTCTTGTTTGGAGAAAATAGAAAGGTCAAGGCCCTCAGCTCGCTGCTGATATGACTGGCCGACACCAAGAAGTCTGTTTACACAAAACATTCATCACTATTGATAGTAGTGACACCAGTCTGTTTGTTTGAGTATTAAATGACCCTATTTTCGTCACGTCTCTGTATTCTAACCCATTAGGGCTCTGACATGGTTTAGACCGCTTCCTTATGAGGTTTCTGGTTTAAATAAATGAACAAAACAAACAACTTTTAGTTCCTGGTTTTTCTTTTGTCTTCAGAGAACAACATCCAATTCCCTGATAAATGACAAAACATAAACCAAATGAATTGTAATAAATCAAAAAGCAGCACATAATGTAAGATTCCAGGTTTGTCTATGTAATCCTAAACTCCAGACATATATGGTGGTATTGTTTTCAGTAGGACTACTCTTATTCTTATTACAAGAATATGACCTCATGATGTATCATAAGCAGCTTAAAGGAACTTAAGGCAGCTTTACAAAATCTGACTCTGTGCTGCCGCGACAGGCGCTGTGGCTAACTGCAGCCACCAGCCAAGCCGGCACGGGAGCGCGCACAGACACTTTACAGACGGTTCATCTTCACAGCACTGCACCGGGGAGGCTAACATACTTCACGTCAGGTCTCTCCACTCTGTTATTTGATTTGATCTCATCATTTTCATACTGTATCAGGCTCTAAACACGACCTATAATGTTTTCTCACCTGGTCACAAGGAAATGAGCCATGTCAGCATCCGTTTTCACTCCCAAATGCAGCTGAAGTTCCCTCCATGAACCGAACGCATATCCAATATTTATGCGGGTGCCTGCCCGGCTTCGGTCATATTTTTTTTTAGACTCACGAGATGCCGCTGATAAAGTCTTTTTTTTCTTCGTGGTGCCACTTTTTTGGGGGGTGAGAGTGGATGCAGGTCGTTTGCTGGCTGCAGAAACATCCATAAGTATACCTTCAGTGTTTGAATCCAAGTCCACGGCGGCCATGTTCTTCCTGTTCAAGAGCTGTCGGCAACGCGCGTGCAGCGTCAATTTACGTCACATCCCTACAACTGCGCGGGAAATTCGGACGTCGGACTGCAGCGCATTATGTAGCACACAGCGTGTCCAAGGCAACAGACATATATGCGGATGGCCTCGTTATTTTGGGTTTTTAATGCTTCATGACCCATTAGCATTGAATAAACTGGAAATGCATGTGTAGTTTTTCACAAATCTTGCCTTAAGTCCCTTTAACTGAAGGTCTATTGCACTCCGAGGTCCCCTGAAATACTGGGTTAAAAACATTTTCACCAGGCGGTTATATACTTTTTTTTTTTTTTTTTAGATCGTTTTTGGAACAATAAACTCTCAAAAACTATTATAAAAAGCATCAAGTCACAAGTGCAGCAGGTACCTGCAAAAAAATGTGAATTTCTTTCTTGGAAAAAAAAGAAAACAAACAGAATAGCAACAGATTGAGTTTCAGGACGCTCTTCCATTAATGTCAGCTCCGGTTTAGAAATCAACATGTCAAACTTCAGACTTTAGCACCCTTGAACGCACAAACGAGCAGCTTTTTGAAACGTCTTTAGAAGCATATGATGCAAATGTACTGTATCATTGACACAATCAAAGGCAGCATGTTGTTCGCCGTGATGGATTACTTGTCTTGAGCAAGTTTCAAATCTCTTTAAGCTTATTTTCATAGCGCTCTGAAATAAATGGAAAATAATGGCTGCCTAGACGATGGGAAATCAATCCACAATCTGCTGTTTTGCTCTGAAGGATAGCCAGTGATGCAAAGTGTGCTTGATTTGTAGCTAATGGGTTGGAAGATGCAGAACTACCATTATGATTCTTTAAAGGACTCCCTGATAACATGGTTTGAGCCAAAGAAAATTACCGAGCGCGAGCAGCTGATGTTAAATATTTTTGCAGCGTGCATGCTCGGAGGCGTGGCAGGTGCAGGGGGAGGAGTAAGCAGCTCATCAACAATTAGAGCAGCCCAGCCCTGCAAGAAGCAGCTAATCTTGTTTTACTTTAGAAATGCATTTGCTTGAGCAGAAATGCTGCAGCAGGCATCCTCTGAGTGGATCAACACACACATTTCACTAATTGTTCTAGCTGCTTTGACCCTTTTTGCATATTGGGGTTAAGCTAACTAAATTACTGACACAGCCAGTTAAAAAGATTTTTGTCTTTGCAGAAATAAAATGCTTTGTAAGTAACCAGATTGGGGTTTGGGTTGTAAGAAGCAGCCACGAGTTTTGATGGATAGCTCAAAATATTATCCTTCACAGCAAGGACTTAAAATAGGACTGGGTCTTTTTTTAGGGTTGTGTGTGTGTGTGTGTGTTTTAAAGCGACTCTGACATTTGCATGGTTGACTCAGACGCTGCAGAAACTTTCTCTGCAGTGCGTGATAAGCCGCACCTTCTGATTCAGCCTGACAGCAGCTCGACAAGCTAATAATGGCCCACAGAGACACTTACAGCTCTTTAAATGTTTTACATTCCGGCAATTTCTAAAAGAAACAAGACAATCAGCTTGAAAATGTTTGTTTAGATTTAAAGCTGCGCTAATGAATATTTTAATATTAGGATTGGAACACAATGCTGTGCTTAGTATAAAAGATTTTTTTTTTCTCTTGGTTCTGAATTTCCCATCGGTTCAGTTGTGTTTCATTATAATTTAATCAGTGACCAAAACATGTTATTGTTTTAGTTTTCTGCCCACCAGCTGTCATCTTTTCAGCTGTATTTCAAGACCAAAAAAAAAATCTAAAAATGCATGTACGTTATTATTGTTAAAACTGTGTCCAATCACTTTGATTATATATAAATTACTGAGAACTTGTTTTCAACTTACATTCATGGAAAGAAACAAACTTTAATCAGAAAACTTCCTAAAAAGATTCAGTTGCAAAGGATTCTTAGATTTTTGTGAAAAAAAACAACATTTTATGATATTTTCAGCAGAAATAAAATGCCTTTTTTTCATATTTTTTATTTACAGGCGTAACCAAAATGATGCTGACACAAACCACAGGTGTACGGTGTATACTGAGTGGGATGCTGAAGTTTTCTTCTTGTTATATAATCAAAAACCCCATGGAGAACATTTCTCCATCTAAAAAGAGCAAAACCTGTAAATATTTTATTTTAAGGCATAAATATATATATAGATAGATAGAGTTTTATGTTTATGCCCCAATTTGTCCAATAACTGGGACAGTATTTCACCTTATTCATTATGTATAACTCCACCAAACATGTTAAATTCTACCTGTATACCTGTATTCTACCTATATACAGTTGTTTTCTGAAATTTTCCCTAAATGCCTTGAAGTTGTTAGTTTGTAATTTTTTCACATATCTTACTTATTGACAGCTCTTATGGCCTCAGTCTAACGAAAAAGAGTTTATTTTAATGAAACAGAAGAGCAAATGTCTTATTCAAGAGGAACTAGTTCCAATATAATGTTTTAAAACAACTTTAGTCTCAAAACAAATCCATTATGGCCCATGCAAAATTTATTTTTTACACATGTTTGGCACAATCTGTTTCATAGGACACAGTTTTGATCAAGTATTATGCACGAGCAATAAGTCTCAACACTACCAGCACGTCTGGTACAGACTTAGAATCGTCAAATCAGTCGGTATTTCATAATATTTCTGCCAGAATAATAATGAAATGTCAAAGTCACTGAAGTGTAAATGTTTCTAAAACTGTTTTTGTGTAAACTATTTGGATTTTTTTGAAGATTGGGGTTGTTTTAAAACAACAGAAATCTACTCAGGTTCACTTTCAGCTCATCGTTCTGTATTTTTTCAAACTGAGATCTCTAAAAAAGCTCCTTACAACATGAATCATCACTGATTCTATTGATCTGAAAATGATACGCCTGTTTTTTTTTTCTCTAAGCAGTTAAAATAATAACCTCCATGTAGCTAAAATCTATATCAGAAATCCACCTGTTTACTCTTTCTTAATTCCTCATATGCTAACAAATGGTCCAAACTCTGTTCTGTAATACATGAGGTCTGTGTAGCTTCAGTCCTGCACAAACTGCATCAGTTTTTTACCTGACAAAGCAGGTAGTTTAGCTTTTGTATATGAAATCATAACATCGTGTTACATGTTGGGGTCTTTCATCTGTGGCTGCACTTACCTCATTTTTAAACTTGGTAGAGATCGACTAGTTTTTCTTGGTTCTTCAGTCAGACTAAGATTTAAATAAATAGTAAGTTTCTACCATGACTGTGTCTGCTTACACATAAATGTGAATGCGCTTTACTACATGGAGAAATTCTTTACATTTAAAAATAAAACAGAAGATTTGTCTTTCTTGAACAGTTTGTGTGATGGACTGGCGACCTGTCCGGGGTGGAGCTCCACCTCTCAACCAGTGACCACTTCCTGTGACCCTGAACAGGAACAAGTATTGAAAATGAACAGATTTATGAATATAAAATCTTAATACTTTGTTCGGAGGAGGAATGTTGTCCGTTTAAAATAAAACCAGATTATGGACAAAATGGTTGGTTTCAATCCATCTAGAAAGAAAAACTAACAATGGTCAATTAAACTAATTTAAAATGACAAAAGTAATAGTACTTCAAAATGTACTCAGGTATTGATTTTAAACTGTGTTGTAGCAGAACCATAATCATTTAAAAACAACTAAAACTGCTCTGGACACAAATGATGGGGTTGCTATGGATGTCCTGTAATTAGTATCACAGGTAGAAGCTTTTTATCAGCTGTTCAGTTTATTTAAAGCACATTTAAAGCAGTACTCAGAAGCTTTCAGTTTAGGTTTATTTTGGCAGCGCCACTGGACAAAAGCGGTATTATTTTACGTGAACGAAGCCTGCATTTCCCATGAGCACCAGCGCGTAGCGTCGTAAAATCCAGATACCCCGTCCGCCAGCAGTTGGATTGAACTACATTACATTTCGGTTTTCAGTGGCTGAGTGAATGAACTGTCAACCTGGTGGCCAGTTATTACTTCCATGCAAATTTCCGAAAGCTGGCACTAGCATTTTGATTTGAGAATAGAAAGATACTTACTAGTCCAGCAGGAACAGAGCCACGGCAGCATCAGTCGGAAATCCCTCCTCGACTTTGAGCTCACGCCAGCGGGTGAAAGCCGGGCCTATGTTGATTCTTGACTGTCCTTTTTTTCCGGTTACTCAACCTTTTTCTTTTTTTTTGTCTCCTCAGACAAAACTTTTCGTTTTTTCGGGGCTTCTGCCATGTTAGCTGCAGTTGCGCGTAACAGGTCGCATCGAGTTCCGTGTTTATGACGAATGGGGAAAGGGGAAGTGACGTATGCCGAAAAGCAGCCTATCCAGTCGTAGTTTTTTGTGTGGCAGGGTTCCCACCATCCTCCTCAAAGCTGTTTAGTGCCAGTGAAAGCGATACAGACCCCCTCAAGCCATGACAGAGGTGTCATTCAACTTGTTGTAAGTCGCCATATAATCACAGAAGTTATGAAACTATTTCATGAAGGTTGAAAAGTTACTTAGTGTTGGTTTAAAAACAACCATGGTTAACCAAAATGTTGTAATTCAATAACAGCAATAAAACAGGAATTTGGCACTGAGGGTCTTGAATCTGTGCGGGTTATGATGAAATCTCAAAAATATCAACGCATTCTTGAGTTAAACCTACTGCTCGGTGTTAAAAACCTCAGTGCAGGTCATACAACCTCAAACAGCTACACAGATACAACCCCCCCAAAAAAACAACAAAACTTATTTAATCCCATTAAACTGCTTGACCGTTTTAGTCCAGACTAGTTTAATGAATTTGTCTTTCATAACTATTCTGTTGAACCACAATTCAAAACAATTTTAACTGGTTGATTTTCAATATTTCAATTTAATTGAATATCATTTTTGTCCGTTTCAAATTATTTAATTGACCATGTGAACTTTTACTTTCTTTAATAAAGCATTACCATCAATTTTACCAAAATCGCTTTAATTGTTTAAAAAAAGGATCTAATCAGTGGACACTTATCAAATTTAGTGGTTTTTCATTAAAATTTGAAACTGTTTGTTAGATTAACTCTGATTTAACAATCAGTTAAATGCACTCTGCCAGTTTGAAAAGGATTTCTACTTAACATCTTCCATGTCTAGAAAAATCAAGGTCTGCCACCACCTGAATTACTTTTGATAAAGTCATTTAGTGCCAGTCAGTCTAAATAATAAGAAGTCTAAAAAATTCTCACCGGTCTCCAAAGAGTGGGTTTGGGCTGAATGGAACAGCTAGCTAATCTCCATATGAAATGCAGACAACAAAGGGGAAAATTAGCTGGAAAGAGTGATTGTGTAGAATGAAGTGTGGAAAAAAAGCAAGTGCACGAGAGAGTAAAGGCAGCAGAGCAAGGACATGTCAGCTTTAATAATGAACTTGGCTGTAAACGTCCCGTGAGTTCCCACTTGGAAGCTTGTTTTTACCCCAAAGAAACAACAAGTGACTGATTTATTTTCATGTTGATTTGCTAAATAGGATCCAAGTGAGAACTTGAACCTTGAAGAAGTTCAAAATTCTGTTCGTGAATCAAAAATTATTTGCATTTCCAAGAGAATTATTTCACTTTGATAATTGTATGACAAAAATCCATCCTAAAACTAGCACAAACACTATTTCTTCTGTTTTTTTATTTCAAGGATCCAACTTGAAAATGTTAATTATTCTTGAAATATCATAAAACCTTTTTTTTACACAAGAGAAAAGTCAAATCAATACAATGTAAATGACTAAAGGAAACTGATTGAGCCAATAGATGTTGACATTCAGAAACCACATGACTTCCAAGCCATTTTTAGACAGTCACTCCACAATCCAAAGAAAAAAAATGTTTTTATAAAGTTGCCATTGTTCACATCTGCTTGTCACATTTAAAAGCAACTGCTGCAGAATCAGAGTCATTGATCAGACTCTCAGATGGGAAGCTAAAGCAGAAACATTCTCAAATCTGTTATTTAAAGTCTTGAGATCATCTTTAAACCTCAAAACTGCTGTTCTTAATCCAGGACTGGTCCTTTTTCATCCCTTCCCCCTGCCTTTAAACCCATGTTCAATAGACTGCAGTGTCACAACACTTTTTAGGAGGAGGGCAAAAGGTCAGACTTGTCTGGCACTTTCAATGGAAAGTTTTCACCAACACACTCCCGGTTTAATCAACGTTAAAACATTCCATATAACAACCAATAGAAAAGTCTAGTTCGATGCATTCCAGTGTCTTAACCCCCTCCTTTCCACCGGATCCGTCAGCAGTGCGAGTCGGCAGCGTCTCAGGAGCGACATGTCGCGGCCCTTTCCTAAACATACGCGGCGGTCCTATTTTCTACGCACTACGCTTCTGAAACGCGTCAAGTTCAACATTTTGGAAAGGGGAAGACAGAAAATCAGATGCGGAAACTGAGAAAAGCTTCCGGAGATTTTCAGAATAAAATGTACTGCTTTCCGGTTGCTTTACTTAAAAACCTGTGCGGCCCGGTGAGAAGTTATCATAGTGAATTTGGATATTCCCTGACTTAATATAAATGTATTGTATAAAACACACAGAACATAAAACACAAACCTTTTGGAGCCATGTTGTAGTTTTTACCTGCTTGTTGTTGTGTATACTGACAAAGTCACGCGTGATTTTGCTAATCTCGCGTGACTTCGGGCTCTTTCGGTGACAGCTGCTTCCCTGCTGCTACGTGCCTCATACGCACCTGGTGGGAAGGGCCAAGCAGCTGCATACGCGAGCGAGACGTGCTGCTCCAGTAACGTGCTGCTGACGCGTCCGGTGGAAAGGAGGGGTTAACATGTGGTGATACTCTTAATTTGCATAAAACATGATTTAGGAACAACAGAAATAATTGTGATTTAAGACAGGAGCAGTTTACTTTGGTCTTGGACCCGCTGTTAGCTGTTAGCTCATCAAACACTTTAAACTAATCTTTGTTTCTCTGAACTCTGGTTGTTCAAAGAGCGTTCCAGAACAGGTGAAATCATGTTTATAACCTTTTCAAAGAAACCCACTTCTGAAGATCTGAGCTGACCTTTTTAAATGCATTACAGCCTTAAAATTAAATCTTTTGTCACAGCTTCCAAAGCATGAAGAATTTTCAATTACCTCATGAAATACTAATTCTGCATTTGTCCTATAAATCATCATGGATTCATTTCTAGATGTCAGTAAGTTGATGTTCTTTCTAAAAGTACAATTATTTCCTTTTTAAGTATTAAATGTCTCTCTTTAGCTCCGCCCTCTTTTCCACATATGGGCACTTCTGTCTTAACAAAGATTAAGATGGTAGAAATTAAATGGCATTAAATAATAATAAATCACAGACTGAAGGTGGAATTACAGCAACTGTGTTCGTCATTTTTTTAAATCTGGTTCCACATTGATTGTTTCAGACACAGTCGTTCAGGTCTGTAACTACCTCAAAGGAAAAGTGAAAAGGGCAACAAATACATTTGTAACTGTTACCAGAACTCTTTTACTATTGTAATATTATGTTTTAAAGATGTGATTTTCGTTGCCCACTGAACTGTTCAGGGTTTTCTTGTTTTTTTGACATACAGATTTAACTGCAGTGTAACTTTTTTCAGTTCTGCCTGAAAGTTTGATGCTACCGACTTCTTATTCTGACAGAACAAACTTTAATTGTGGCAAAACAGAAGAAGATAGATTTTGAAATATGCTGATGAATGTACATTTTCTTTTTCTGAATTCTGTTTAGATAAGGTAGTTTTATTAAATTCACATGGCCACTGGTCAGCACGAAGCATGAAAAGAAAAGAAGACAGGTATGTGGGGGCAGATGTTAGATATGTAGGAACTTTATTGTCTCAGCCTCGGGCTGATTTCAGTGCAGTTTACATTCTTTCAAGACCAACTAGAAAAAGCCGAGCCCTGTTCTGCTCCAAGCTGATCCAGTCCTGCACCCCCCAGCTCTGCCCTTCCATGGCTAAAGTTACATTGTCATGGACACGGCATGAGGTGGGCAGCAGCAGAGCTGATTGTTATGGTAACATCCATTTGTTTGGAGATGTGATGAACATGTGGGTGGGGCTAATTGCTCTGCGTTCACGTGGGTCACCATCAGTGCGGATAAACTCTGTGGCCTGCTAATCAGAGCCTGCAGGGCACGGAGGAGATAAAGTCAGCCCGGCTTTGGCCAACAAACAGACCTCTGCTCATGTTCCTGACCGGTAATAGACCTTCAGGGCACGGACTCTCCAATCCCTCCACATTCCAAAGCTAGAGGGCTTTACTCGTCCGTCCTCTGCAGGTCAAACGACTGTGTTTAAACCCTCTTAATCAGACCTGTGGGTTGGACTGCTGAGGGCAGGGATGGATCTGCATTGTTGCCTTAAACAATGACCACCTTCATGACGGCAGTGTGAGATGACATCTGTAACATAGGTGCTTCTGTCACACCCAACAAACAAGGAATTAGGAAGTGGGTTAGAGAGTCTTTTACAAAGAAGAAGCTGTAGTAAAATGATAAACAAAAGATAGTTAAGATTGAACTAAACCCTTCTGACTAAGACTCATCTGTTTATGAAATGAGACTGCAAACTTTCAGTTTTGATTCTGTGGTTTTAGATTGTTTACTGCATGAAGGTGATTTGTCTCCAGCTGGTTTGTCAGAGAAAAATCTAGCAAACATCATGCAATCAGATAAGCATGAGGAGAAATCCACCAGCATCCGACGGTAAACGCGGTGCTTGAAATGTGACAGAGCAGCTAATTGCAAGTTAAGAACAAAAAAAAAAACAGTAAGTATTAAAGCTGTTTTGCCACTGAGAAAATAAGTACAATCAATTAATTTCATCAAGTCAGTGCTGGAGTATTATTAGCGCATGCTGTGACTGCTTGTCACCATTTAAGTCCTGAACAAGGGCTTTGATCAGTGTAGCATTGAGAAATCTGACACCCCCTGCAGAATATGAAAGAAGTCCTATTTTCTTTTTACAACAACAAGCAACAAATTCCGAGATGCTTTCCGAGCTGCAGATGTTTAATTATTTTACTGCAAATTAGCTTCAGTGGTGATAACTGCATATTGATTTGGAAGTGCACTCATATTTACTTAAGCTAAAGAAAAAAAAACGGCAATAAGCTGTTTGACTGACACAAACTGCTTAAAGTTGTTATAATCAGACTTTTTCTACAATACGTGAGGGTCAAATGGTTGTTAGTGAAGTTTGAAATGAGTCTTTCAGCATAATTTTGTGGTTTGATTTTCAACAAATGAACTGTTTACTCTCACCAGGAAGTGCAGGGAAGTGTCTGCCAGAAAAAACTGTTCCAGTAAACCCACTGTTGTTTTGTCCACCTTGCACTAAACAGCAGAAAGAAAAAATTCTCACCTGACTAGAGAACATGTTGGAGCATTTATATGCCACGTCTGCAGCTGTCTGTTTAAAAATATTTTAACTGATCTCCATCCAGCTATAGACAGAAATTTAGAAACACTATGCTTTTGGATTAGTAAATCTTAAAAACAGTTTTTCTGAGATTTCTGTTGAATATTTTAGCTCCACAGGTGTTCTTACCTTCATATTGGGGGTGAAAACAGGTCAACAACTTCTCTAACAGTTTTAATCTCTCAAACTACGCAGGTGGTGATAAAACACTCCCGAGTGTATCTGTTTCGTCACAACTCCTTTGTTCGTTAGTATTCATCAGCTCAGGCAGTTGAAACCACGCCTAGCATGCTGCTGGCTAAAAGCTATAGCATAAGACGTAGCAAACAGGAAGCGACTCGGTTTGCTGTTGCCATGCGCAGTGGGGCAGGAAACAGTATTCTTTGCACTCATAGGCTAGTTTATTGGCCAATCTGAGTCCAGCAAATTCGAATAATGAATATTAATGAGTTGCAGCCCAAAACCAGGCGAATCTTCACGCAGATAGACTGAAAGGTCTGTTAATCAGTGTTTCCTAATGTTTTTGAGATATAAAATGTTTCATATTACTCGTAAATACTTAAGAAATAACCACAAAGTCATGAAATTTGTGTGAAATGGCCTCTTTAAAACGCATATGTCACAACCATCACAGTGTATTCCAGGTGTACGACTATAAGTTCAGACTGGGAGAGAAATGCTGTAAATAATGTCAATAATTCATTTCCAAACCAAAAGCAGCTTCACTAACAAGAACAGAAACTTCAACCCAAAACATAAAACAGCATTTTATGTTTTGGGTTGAACAAAAACAAAGGTGTCTCTCTTATTGTTTCCAAAAGTCTACGTTTCTACATCCCTAAACAAAATTACAGAGATGTAAACAGTAAATCTTCTCTTTCAGCAGCTGAAATAACATTTTCAATCAGTTATTTTTCTTCTTGAAGTAATAGTTGAGATTTTTAATAAGAAGTTTTGTGGAAATGTTGTGAACAATTACCATCATAACTGCTGTAAGCAGCTCTTTAAACTACTTGTTTGGAGAAATAACAATAAGTTCTGACTGGAACACTAACAGAAAGTCACAGCAGGGATAGCTAAGTTGTAGCACGAGGGTCTTCAAATCGTGGCCTCAAGGGCCAGTATCCTGCATGTTTTAGGTCTTTCTTGGATTCAACACACTGGAATCAAATCGTAGCTCATTACAGGCCTCTGCAGATCTTTGCCATGCTGAGGAGAAGTTGGAAAATTTAAATCAGCTGTGTTGGAGCACAGACAGATATAAAACTGGTAGGGCACTGGCCCTGGAGACCTGGATTTGAAATTTGTGTGATTTAAGTCACTTTAAGTAGCTGAAATAGAGCCCTGCATTTGAGCCCGAGGCCCGCGGGCCGGGCTTCGGGCCCCTCAGGGATGGACACGTCGGACATGGGCCGGGATTGGGCTTTTTTTTCTTGCAAATTAAAGTAATGTGTTGTGTTCAGTGTACCGGTATATCCAACAGCCCGACCTCACGTGAAATACGACCGCATTGGTCGATTTTGAAAACGACACTATATTCCATATGCGACCCCTATCTGCAAGCCGTAACCTTAACTGTTCGGCTTTTTAACGTGAAATCTGCGTGATGCCAAGAAGTACAGTAGGCTTAAAGATGTTTTTTATGTCAAAATAAGGTCAACTGTTACTGCGTTGTTCGATCATGCACAAAGAAAGGGGGGCAGGCCGGGCCGGGTTTGGGCTTGTTAAATCTGAAAACGTATCAGGCTAGGCCGAGCTCGGGCCCGGCACTCACGGGCCAGGGCTGGGCTCGGGCTCAGAATATAGGCCCGAGCAGGGCTCTAACCTCTAGGAGATCCACTTTAGCCTTGGCCCTGTTTTAAGTAGCTGTTAGCTTACAACTAACCTTCATTTCTCCAAACTGAGGTCATTCAAAAAGTATTTACAACAGGTAAAACATTAAATGTTCATTACATTCCCACAGAACTTCTTTAAATTATTTAAATTCTGAGTTTAGTGTGAAAACTGGGGACTATTTGTTTTTAAACTCTAACAAAGTCAATAATTTAAGACTATAGTTTCCCCTAGTTACTTTATCTGGGTTCAGTTGGTGAAGCTCTTTTTAACTAAATGTAAATCAGTGACAAACTTGAATAAGGAACTGAAAAATCTCCCATCATGGTTTTACTTTTAATGTTGATAAAAATAACTCGCCTCCTTGGGCGTTGTGTGACACAGGTACACCTTGTCTGAAACTCCTCTCTGCCTCCCAAATGCTGGACCTCAAGTGGAAACAATTTGTCATGATCAGATCAGCAGTCAGACATGATCAAGTACTTCTCAGTATTTTTTCTCTCCCTGGCTTGTCCTGATTTTTTTCTTTTTTTCTGTGTTTTTGTTGGAGGTTTTATGTAAATGCTTGTCAAACCTGTCAGAGCTGCTATGAATAAAATAATAAAAGTAATTTGCAGCGACAGCAATTCATTTATAAATGAGTTTCCACAGAGTTGAACAAATTGTCTCTGTAAAGTTTTTAAACCTTGCATGGTGAGACATTTTCAAACAGTCAAACAATAATGTACAGTGCAGGGAAAAAGTATTTGACAGATTTCCCCAGTTTCAGCTTTTTTCCATGTCAGATTATCAAATATAATTTAATATCAGACGCTGATAACATGAGTAAATACAAAATCCTGTTTTTTTAGATAACATTTTATTTTATTCAGGGAAAAAACACAATTCAAAACAACCCTGTGAGTAAAAGTAATTGCACTTAATTGAAATAGTTTTTGTCAACCTCTTTAGACTGATAGACGTCAGTGACTTTGTTTCACATCTTTTTTTTAATTTCTTCAGAATGATGAGTTGCTTTTGGAGTTTCAGCTTCCTTCTTGTTGTCAGACAGGTTCTATGTAAGTAATTTCTTAATTTTACAGGTCTGGCAGGAATCAAGCCTGGGTGGGTGGGGAAGTGAAATTTAACTTGGCTTTACAAAAGCTGTAATCTCAGTTTGTGATTGAATAAAAGCAATTACTTTTTCACACACAGGCAGGTTGGTTTGAATAGCTTTTTTATTCCTTTAATAAAAGAAATCATCATTTAAAATCCACATTTTATATTTACTCACATTATCTAAAAATTGATTTCAGAATCTATGACATGTAAGTTTGACCAAAAAAAAACAGAAGAAATCTGTTAGAGGACAAAATATTTTGGAGAAATTTCCTCATTCTTCAAACTTCGGCCGTATCTGTCACCAGCTGATTCTGCTGAAATGTTCATCTTTCACGTTTGATTACCTTGTCTCCCGTTTGATATTCTTGACATGCCCTTTTCACTGGAATATACCGTGAGATTGCATCTTTTTTTCGGCTGGTATCTACTCTTCCTGCTTTAAAGATTAACTGGCAAACAGAATGTCAGCCCTCTTTCACTCCTTTATTGCTTAAAAAAAGGAAAATAAAACATCAGCAGCAAAAATGAAAAAAAAAAAATCATGTACAAATTATTCTAACAGCTTTGAATTTATTTATTTTTTTAACCATCACAGTCGAGCCACCGTGACATGACTTATCTTTTATTTGAGAGTTAATTTCATGGAACATTTGAGAGTTGCGTGTCATTATGAGAAAGTGGCGGGAGATGTATTCCCAAAATATTCCCTGCCATATTAAACAGGGATAACAAGAAAATGCTATTTGTGTTTGTTTTCAAGGTTGTTGTTCAAAGCAGGAGCCTGCAGCATTTAAAGAGCCGCTGTTTCTACCTGCAACAAGCCGCCGCCATTAAATAACAAACCAACAAATCTTTTCAGACTCAGGTGAGAAATAAACAATAGAGACAGCTGACAGATGTTCAAGCAGAACAGATTGCATACCTCATCAATAATGTTTCTAGCTTTTGTGGTGTCGGTGATTTACTTTTAAGCATCCACAACCAGGTAATTTGGGAAAACAGACACAACCAGCAAAGCAGGAGTACCAGACTGGGTCAGATACATCATCCACCAACAGCTGCATGTACTGCAGGAAACAAACAGGCACCTGTAATATATCTGCACACTATTACTTCTCTTCCTTCCTATATCCTCACTGAGCTCGCTGAGTTTTACATGATTCATTGTTCTCAGTCAATATCCTCGTCGTGGCATGATATGATGGTAAATAAATATTTTATTCTCTCCGAATTATTTACTTTAAGACTTTTTTTGTGTGTGAATGACAGCTTCCTTGTTCTAATTGTCAGAATAAAGCAAATAGAAAATCTGTGTAATTTCCTCTTTGGGAGATAAGATCATTAACTATAGTTGTGTACAACAGCAGAATCCTCTCTGAGATTTTATTTGATGCCCTGAAGAGTTAACTCTTCTTCTAATACATATTAAAACTCTGTAATATCTTGCCATCAGGCTTTAGGCTTGTGGAAATATTTTTTTTTCCTTATAAAACACAGTTCCTTCATTAAGGATGTTCACTAGGTGAATTTGTGCTGACTTGTTCGGCAGCTCCACAATACAAACTTAATCCAATAAGTGTGGGATAAGAATGTAAATGCAAAATAAGCATCGATGAAATGAAATTTTCAGATAGAAACGGGTGTTCTCTTTGAAGAAAATGAATGAGTCTCTTTTTTTAGCCTTTCAAAGAAATCACAAACACGGAAACTCCATGAGTCAAACCTCCAAGCTGAGAAGCAACAATGCTAATCAACTGCATCCCTACACAGCGCACGTTCACTGCTAACATTGTCGCGTGAACTTTTTAACGAACTTTTTTTATCATGAGAGTTTACAAAGTGAGTGTAACTGTCTGTCTGGTGTCTGCACAGCTATGAAAAACAGATAATATCCCAATGCACACTGTGTAAAAAGATGGTGAACATCAACATGACATTATCTATTTGTCTGTGAACCTCCTCATCTTTGACCAGTGAGGATTTTAAGTAGAATTTTAAGTAAAAGCCGCCCCATAGTTGGTTCAAGTCTTAAGTCCTGCTCCTTCCTATGAGAATAAAAGAGACATTGTTCTGACTTGAAAATGGAAATACATCCCAAATTGATTTATTTTTCATATTTTGATTCGTGTTGGTTCATGTAGTTCAATCTTTCTGCAGTACGACTGAGTCACATGGGAGATACGACATAATGAAAAACAAATTGTGAACGTCAGCAGGTGTTTTGTCATTTTTCCTGTTGCCTTTTGGTCTTAAATTGTTTCGATTGTGTTTCAGTTTGTTTTTAGTTTACTCTCATTTTATTCTCAATTTGGTCACCAAACCCCTAAAGTCACTTTCTTGCACTTTCAGACTCACAGGAACAAAACGGGGAAGGATGGAACAATTCTGCAACATTTTGAAAGATTATTTGTCTTGCAAATTTCACATTTTTCTGCTTAATGTTTAAAAAGTATTATGTTTTTCTTATATATGCACTTATAATTAGTTATTTCATGCTAAAAAAAAAAATCCATAATTATATGTAGGTGGGACCAAACAGGATCAGCAGTGAAAACAGGATCTTATGTATTTCATTTTCAACAATGGAAGAAAACTGAGGTGCCTAGTCTCAAAATTTTTATGCCAATTCTCAAAACTTAAAATAAAAATGCATACATCTAGGTCTTAGTGTTTTTTTAAATGATACAGTAAGTGGAAGAGACTGAAATTCCAGTTTCAGACGTTTTAATTGGAATTTGAGTGAATTTTAGCATCAGCATCTTATGAAGAACTCCCTTTTCTACAACTTCTGCTGCACTTTTAACGTCTCCTTTCATTTATAGCAAAGCAAAATATTAGAGAAGAGAAATGAAATAAGCTATTTATAATTTTATATGAAAACAAACCAAATTACAAACATCAACAGATTTCACACGTTCACTGAAACCAATCAGGATTCCTTCCTGAGTTCATCTTTCTGCTCCATCTCTCCACCGACTGTCATGAAATTCAGATTTAGCATAATCCTGACAAAGAGACAAACATATGGGACTGTTCACCTGCATTTGCAACTCCCCTCAGTGTTTCTGCATCTTTCATCTTAAGCCCTGCAGCTTTGCTGTTCTGGTTCACTTTCGCTGCTCTCATTAGCATCGTCTGTGACAGCAGGCAGCATGATGTACAGCATTTAGCAGCTGGGGTGTCAGACCTTTTCCCAGAAGAGCTGCTGGAGACCCAAACAAAGCCGGAATGAGTGTAANGACAGGTATTGGACTTCAATTTGTCGGCTGGACAAATACAACCTGAGGGAAAATGCTCCTGTAGCACAGTAAGTGCTGCATGTTTAGATTAAACATAAAACAGGTTTGTAAGAGTGACCTAATATGTTATAATCTGCAGCTGTTGTGTTTACTGTTTGGCTCCTGGGTTACGATACCTCCATTGTGGTTGAGAAATATGTGCATGACAGCTTGCATGCTAAAAAAATGCACTTTTTAATCAGCAGCAGCATGATGTTGCTCATCATTTGCAGAAACAGTTTTTATTGATCCGCTTTAATATAATGGCAGCATGGGTGGCACGAGGAGCTCTAACAAAGAGATCCATTCTCCATTTCTGCGTGTAAATGTGGGGATTAGTTGGAGAAAAAAAGTTGGGCACTACAGAGAACGATAAAATCAATAAAACACAGACTCCTCACAGAAAGAGAGAGGTAACTCTGCATTGACTACAAGCTGCTCACACACTCAATCAGATTAACTAATGAAGCAATTATTGATCCAAGGTGGGGATGCTGGACGGCGCAGGACGGACCATTAAGTGGATCTTCTCCTACCTCGGTCATATAGAAAATGTCAGGGTCACGGTGTTTGGCTTTTTGACACAGTTTACCGAAGTCCAATCTGCAGGAGACTAATCACTCAAATTCTTCCAACTGGTGGCCCTGAAGAGGCCGACACCTCCAATGGATGTGGGCGAAATTTGATTGTCACAATGCTTGGAGAGGAGCTGAATTAAGGTCCCTCTCTGCAGCTTTGTCAGGGAATGCAAAGGAGAACTGACTACTGCAAGGCAGCAGACAGGTAGCATCCTGTTGGGTGTGTAACCCGAGCCGCGCCGTCAGTTCCTGTTACCTCTGTTGTTGCAGTCGCAACGACAAAGCTGGTTTAATTATTTTTTATGTGAGAAACACACCTTTGGCAATTAGTGCGGATCTATAACACGAGCCAGATGGAGAAGAAAGGGAAGGATTTGCTGTCTGCAGCATCCCCTGAATGTCAGAAATGTGTACTTTCTTCGCCTGAGTCCTTAGCAACACACGGTTGTTTGTTTCCACGTTCGTAGCAGGAGCCACAAGATGTCTCACAAAATGTCAAAATAGGAGCACTCGTTCTTTCATCAAATAAAAGACAGCAGGAGCTGGTACAGTTTCTCCACTGTGACATGATATATTGTAATTCATTATTCTGTGAATAATCTCTCTCCAGAGTGATGGGGACTGACTGAAAATGTTCTCCTGTGAATACAAAATCAACCGAAACTTCAGCAGCGTTTATTCACGAGAAAAAGAAAATGCCTGGCACTAAGTTTGAAGCGCAGGCTCCTCGCAGCTCCTTCGTCTTTTCAACATTTGGTCCTTGAGCAGCCTCACCTGAAATCCCAATTATGACAGAGATGTTATTGTTTGGTAATTGAACACAACGCTGCAGGCTTGGTCATCAGTCACTCTCATTCACACACACACACACAAACACACAAAAAAGCAAATAGTTCTCCTTTTTTTCTCCTCTCGCTCTCTTTCTGCGCACTGAGGCAGGAAAAATATTGCTTTGCAGTTAACTTCTAATCAAATTGCATTAGGTTTTCACAGCCTGTGCCTTCACTCCATTTGCACAAACCATCACAGACCCTTACATGAATTTCACACCCAGGGTGAGGAATACTTACTTCTCCACCCCAACAGATCTCTCCTCCAACCCAACATACACACACATTTTGTGATCAGACAAGCATGATCGTGCAGTTACAGCACAGCAGTGAATCATTTTATTTGCAGTAAGTTTGGTTTTAATGACATTTTACATGCTCTGATGTTATTTTTACCAGCTCCTGAAATTAACTTGAAGAAACTGTCACTGTTCGACTAGTTTTAGAGCGTTTCGCGGCTGCATCAGACGAGCCGGGTGCACAGTCAGGCTCTGATTGTCGTCACATGGGAAACCTGAACATGTGAGTAAAGATGGAGACCTTCAGAAAAGCAAAAAGCTCTTTTAGTTTTATTAATTCTCATCACCAGACAGCCTTCATGCATCACACTCGCTCTGCTCTCAAATATGTTCTGACGTAATTGAAAAAAAAAGGGGACATATTACCAAAGATTGTATTAATTATTCATGATGATATTATGTATGCAGACATTTCTTCTTCATGATAATTAACTGTCGTACATAGGCTGCTTTACCATCAGCCTCGTGCTCCCTGCCTGTAGGGCGCAGAGCAGGGTGATGTTCTCCTGCATGAAACGACTTCTAAGATGGGGGATCGACTGAAAGATACGCCTCAGCATCAGAGTATGTTCGTGCATCTGCTTCTCACTCTGCTGCAAATGTTAGCGACTAGTTGGAGACACTAAATCGCAAGCAAATATAACAGTTTTCAGATGGATTTGCACTAAATTGGTATGAAACACAGTTTTGAGACCTGTTCTGTATGTGGTTGAGCCGTGTGGGAGAATATGACTCCAAAATGTATAAAAAATAAATGACAAAAGTCACAAATGGTCTTGGTTGTGTCCCAGTTCTTCTGGATTTGGACACCAACTTCATCTCGTGTTTCTTGCACTTTCTGACTCACAGAAACTAAACGGAGACGAGTTCCAGGTGAGTGAAATGCCACTGTGTCCACTTTGAGAGGACATTAGACGACACGTCAGCGAGACCCTGTGACTCACACCAGGACACAGAGAAGCTAATGTCTCTAGATGTTTTGGAAACATGAGTGTGGTTCACAATTTATTTCAAACAACAGCCCAGTCAGGTGCTGACTGCAGTTGGACAGCACAAAATGTGTATTTCTAATAAAGCTTTACGTAAATATCAGTGAATTGAATTAGATTATAACTTTCTGTTTCATGTTAAAAAGGTTTAATACAATTGGGGGAATCTTTGAAGCTTTTAACCGTCAGACTTTCCTCAGCAAAATATCCGTCATTGATTCGACTTTTTATTCATTTTAGTCTAATGTTTCATGTGTGACTGTGTTAAAACTAAAGATATACATAACTGTTAACTGGTTGTGGCAAGTAAAAATACCAATGATGCATTTAAAGGTGGTATATGGAATATTTTTATCAAATGCAATATTTTTAATAAAATAATGCCTCCACGGGGTGTTCAGAGGGTTGTAGAATGAAAATACACTATTTCCTTTAAAAATTATATTTGAAGTAAAATATTATAAAATATTAATTTTGACGGGCACGACGTTGGCATTTTGTTTACATCTACCAGCCAATAGCTGGCAGAGCAGCGGCACCTAAATACCGTAAATAATCCAGCACAGTGAGGCTGGTACTGTGGAGTCTGCAGGTCAAGCAGCTGGAAGCACCGGGGACATGTGGGGATTATATGCTTGCCATAGGGGGTTTCCCATGTGATGAGCAGGTTTGTATGGAAACGTTTTTATTAGCATGTCATGCTAACACGGAGCTGCAGGTGGCTGAAGTGAGGGGAACTGCGGGGGCTGCGGGGTTCAACAGGAGGACACACCACGGAGGATTTTGTTTACTGCTTGAAGAGGCGTGCAGGATGGTGTGTGAGGAGGACAGAGGGTCTTAAGAGGGACTGCAGGAAGTTTTGGTTTGCTGGAGAAAAGCAACAGAAGTACGAGCTCTTTGCCACGGACTCAATCGATGACTGAGCTACAAACAGGTAGGAGCTGCTTTTATCAGAATCAGTGTGTGATCAGCTCTGGAGAGCATGATTAGTGAGCTGAATTCATGATATTTTATTGTTCTGCTCGGATCAGGGATCAGAGCGGGTTTGGTGAGGAATATTGGTCAACCTCAGCATCGGAGCGCGGTGGGGGGGGTTAACGAGCCTGGCACCCAGATGGCTGAAGGTTTTATGCTTTTGTTTTGGTGTCTATGTGCCATATCCCATCTTTAAAAGCCTGTTTATTTTATTTGGAGGATGGTGCAGTTCTGCAACTTTGGTGGTTAAAAAGTTAAGAAAAAATGGCCCTCATGTACCGACTCTGCAGCAAAGATTGTACTTTTTACTCTTTACACAAACACACACACACACTGCCAGATGAAACCGAAGTCTGCCACCGAACATCTACAAATGCACGTGCAAAAAAATGCAAACTATGCACCAAAACAACCTGAGTTTCAAGACCTTCCTGCTGAGAAACAACGTGCTGACTAACTGCACCACCGTGCAGACTTTGAAATCTCAGACCTAACTGAACTGGATTTTTGGAGGTGAGTCTACAGGGTGGATTTAAATATTTGCATCATTGTTCATGAGCTCTTTTACAGAAATTTCTGGCATCTTATCCTCGAGAGGTTTTCCTTTGAAACATTTTTGGAATTTCTTTCAACCAACGAAAAGTCAAGAATTTTTATAGCTGCTGAAACATAAGTTAAATATAGTTTAATCATCTGTGAAACTACTGCAAAGTTACTTTAAGGTTACATTAGTCATGATGAAAATAAACATTTTAATTCAGATTCATGTTGTTCTAGTTGAGTCAGTTAATACATTTCATACATACGATTTATCATATTTAATTAATTAAATCTGCAGATTCCTTAAAATAGACTATTTAAAAGATTTCATTCATTTTACTCATTCAAATCACCTTCATTCAAACAAAAACAACTTTTGATCTAGTTTGAATAGTTATAAGATCAATCAACAGACTTTGCTCAAGGAAGTCGTTTCATAACTCTCAAATCTTCAAAATAAAACTATTTCATAACATGTGAACAAATCTCAACAATCACTTCTCTGTCACAAATGTTTTTCTGTTTGTTGTTTTCCAGCAGATTTTTTGTTTATATTGAACTTTTTCATTCAGCTAATGAATCTGAAATGAACAACACTTTGAGTCTTAAAATTAAATTTTAAAAGGCTGCAAGACTTTTATTTAATTCATGTTGAATATGGGGACATTCAGAACACTCCTTTTCATGACGAAAAGCATTTTTTATCGAAACATTTGACAGAAAAATATCTCTGCGGTGACTTTAATAATCAATCAGTTGTTTAAAAGCAGTAACTCTCCTCTTTCATGCTCTTTTTTCCCCCTTGAATCTTTGACTAGCTGAAAAACAGGAAAATGTCACCTTGCCATTTTTTTCTCTCTTTTCAGGCGGAGTAATCAGTCTGGAAATTGTCAGATACTTTGAGAACATCATGCTGCTATTAAATGATACTTTGATGCTCTGGATTTAAATGCAGCAGAGAGGTTTGTTCAAGCCTCGACTCAAACTTCCTGCTCTGAGATTGTGTGTATCTGTGTGTGCGTGTAACTGTGTGTGTGCAGAGTGAGAATGAGGGGAGAGACAAAGGGGTGGCTGAGAAGAGAGTGAGGGGAGGTGTGTGCGTGTGTGTGTGTTGAAAAAGAAGGGGGTGCACTTATGTTTTTGGAGGAATGAGTGGAGTGCTGCAGGAGGGATGGGATGTGATGGGGGGAGGTGGGCGGAGCCCCACTCAGGATCCTCCGCCCTCGTGCTCGACTGCGAGCCCCCCTCGCAAATTACCTGTTCCACCACCAGAGCCGGAGTGAGCGCGAGTTGGCGAGCACATGCCACGTTGGGAGTCCAGACTGCACCGAACTGCTTTTTCCAGACCACAGCACGAGCCACACACCACGAGGACAGTTTGATTTAATCCACCTCTTTAGAAACGAAACATCAACAGCATCTCAAGTGGGTTTAAAAAAAAAAAACCTCCGAAGCAGAACAGAGAGCTGATTGAGGAATCTGGGAGAGTCGCGAGGATGCACTTGTTGTCCGTCAGCTGCGTGCGCGCGCTCCTCACCGCCGCGCTCCTCGGCCAAGGTAAGATTTTTGTCTCGGAAATGGTGATGAAAGAAGCCGCAGGTACATGTGGAGGACAGAAAGGTGCCAGAAGAACTTTAATCCACCTTCCTGAGGCTGCGTGCACCGAGATTGTCTGTCATTTACTTAGAAGTTAGAGAGTCTTCTGATTGTTGGTAAATCATGCATGTCCTCTGTTTAAGTTGAATTTCTCTCTCTTATAATAAACATTTCATGTTTAAACGCACATAGAACGCAGTGAACACCTCTAGCAGAAAAATCAAAGACTATAGACTGATGTTAAAATCTGTACCATTTGATTAAAAATCTGCTAATACTTTTAAAATCCCACCCGTATCAATAAAAAGTGACTTTTCCTGTCTATGAACTGATTATGTGCTCACTGTGCCACAGTGTGGTGGTCATCATTCAGTCATCACATGTGCTCCTGCCATGATGTCATTATCATGAGTCATTTTTGATCATGTTTTCTGTCCTTGTTAATAATCTGGGTGTCGAGTACTGAGATTCTGCTGCTTTCCTGTATGATTTATGATAATTATGGGCTGCTTGTGTGAGGGAGGCATTCCTTACAGGCTCTGTCTGGTAATTACACATAGGATGTTGGCACTCGTAATGGGTTGCACAACTGAATGGACCCAAATTTCAGCAAAAGAATTCCAATCTTTGTGGTTGTAGTTTGGCAGCATGTTGTAATTATTAGTGTTTTATTCTAATGAGTCATGAAAAAAAGATATTGGGCGTTAGACAATTGGAGTTTGTCTGTGTGTGCTTTGCACATGCTTTGCATTGGTAGGGATGTTTTTTCTTTGTTGATTTCCATATGTTCTGCTCGTTGAGGTCAACAGGTAGCACTGCAGCCCCACATGTGTTCACATCACTCACTTCAGGCCGTAAGCAGAGTCTGTAATCTGGGAGCACTTCCTGGGATAGGAGAGGGAGGTGAGGAAGTTGATCCCACTGTTCTCCCTTTGCCTCCTCACCCAGCTCACGTTATTGTAAATGTACACATGTCCATGCACCTTTCAGTCAAGCTCAGGTGGTTTATTTGTGAGGAAAGAAAGTGTTTTTTTTTAAACACCACTGTTCTGCTGCAGAGTTGTTTGTTTTAAATCGGAAGAACAGAGTTTAGACTTCATCATCTCTGCTGCTGGAACCAAAAATGTGTTTGTTTATAGTGTATTAATGACATGAAACTCCTGCCGGTTTTTTTTTTTTTTTTTAATCTGTGTTTCTCATACTGTAGACCTGCAATAAAACCTCAGTAAACTTGATAAATAAGGGACGAGTTTAACTGACGGGTTGAAATCTGTAACAGCCGCCAGCGTTTGAACTCAAACCTGCAACTAAATCAGGAGGAGTTTATTTCTGGAACAGCAGAAAGATGCATCTGTTTTATTTTTTTGAGGGGGTTGCTTTTTTTTTGTTCACCCCTGCGACTCCCCCCCCCCCCCTTCCTGAACAGACAGCAAGTGTCGGTGTCACAGCTGGTCTTACTCGTCAGGCGAGTGGGGCTCTCCTTTTTGCTAATGGCCTAATCTCTAAGGAAAGGAAGGGGGGGGGGTCACCTAATTTCACCTGAGAGTCATTCACTCTCCACTCTTTCATCTCTAACTAGGTTATGCCGGGACTCGCCTTGTGGATGCTGTGATGTTAATTCTCAGGAAAAGGATTGAGTGGCTTTAATTGCATGTTTGGGTTCCATACACACTTTTTCTGCGGCTGCTGGTTTGTGTGCTCGTGCACGTCCCATCTCGTTTGAATACGGCTTGTGGTTGTTTTTTTTTTTTTTATTCGTGCCTTTTCTTTTTTTTTTGAAAAGAGATTTCCTTTGTGCCTCACAAGTATTGTGTTCCTTCATGCAAAATTCAGATGCAGCCATGAGAAGTGTGGCAACTCAACCAAATCATGACTTTGAATGGAAACCCAGCATCTGTACCTCACGTCATGCAGTCCCTTTTAGCTCCTCCAACTCTTCAGATAGTCATCTATCGATTGCCTTTTGGAAATAGGAAGCTGGCTGTGTGGAGAGCAGAATCAAATTGTGAATTAAAGATGAAATAAACTGGAAAACAGGAAGTTCTGCTGAATTTAAGGGAATAAATGTGCTGCAAAACTTGTGTAATCGGACTAACAGCATCTTGAAGGAACAAAGAGAACAATACTCCTGTTAATCCACCATTTCTCTCACTTGTTATAATAGGAAGGCTTAAAAGGCTCCCAAATGCAATATCTGAACAAGTTATTATCCTGCTGGATGCTTAACCCAAATTTGGCAGTTCCTAATGTCTTTCAAAAGGCTCTAAAGGGCTCTTGGTCCTTTGTGTGGCGCGAGAATGTGAAGTGGAGCCTTTTTTAGTATCACACAGTTAATACATTTGTGTTTTGGATTTAAAAAACACCCAAAATGAATGAAAAAAAAAGTGAGACAGACGCTATTACTCTCTCAAGAAGCACAAAGCAAGTGAGATACAAGAAGGAGACAGATGTTTGCTGCAGAGAATAAGGTGGGTGTGTGTGCTTATTTGTGTGCACCTTGTGCTTCACTGGCCTTGATCAGAATAAGAAATGAGTGGAGGTCTGAGCAGAAGGTAGAGGTGCTGCTGATGGAGAGAAAAGGAGGGGTTTTGAATAAAAACTGAGACCTGTTCAGGCGGTCGAGGTCATACTGTAAATTAAAGTAACATTTGGGCGGGGAACCCGTTGTCATGTCCCATCAGGGGGTCTGGGATTCCTCCCATCTCCCATGGCAGCGGCGCTTTATGACCAGGATGTGAGCTTGAATTACAACCAAGGGGTCATTTCAGTTTGAATAAACAACCTACTTAAATAAAACTAAAAATAACTCCAGGTTCAGATTAAATGAAGACGTGGAAGTCGCGCGGCATTTTGATGAAGAGCAGGTTTTAGTGCGCGTCTTATAGCGAGGGAGGCTCATATTAGAGCGGATCGTTAGCTTGCTCTACTTCTGTCGAAGGAAAAGAAGCTTCAGATGCCACAGTTTCTAAAAAAACCAGGCCGGTGCATCAGCTCGTCCCTGGAGAATTGATGCTTACATGTGCATCCTCACCATATGGTGCTCTGCCTTGGGTCTGCTCGTTTCTGCTGCACACCTAAAATTAAAGAGAGACTTATTCAGATGGTTCAGATAAGGACACAAATATATGAAACTCTGGTTGGGATGTAATCACGCTCAGTTTGCACATTCAGCTCTGAATTTTTGGTTATTCTTACACCCCCTTTACACATTGAGTGCACTCGTGCTTGTATCTACCCTCAGCAGGACACCGAACAGGTGGAGGACTGTTGGTTTTTGGAGCTGTGAAGAAGGGGTGGGGTCTCTTTATGATCCAATGTCTGTGAGTACAGTTGTTGGGTGAACAGCTTGTTCCCATCACTCACGTTGACTTTCAGGCCCGTTAATCTCCTAATTCTTCACGAGAACGGCTCTTAAAAAGTGTATTTTAGGTTTATTTGTTCAGTAAACTGAGCATCACCTTCAGATTAGATGCTGCTGGAGAAATATGAGCCACCACGTGAACATGCTGCGTTTCCTACATGTCACTGAGAGCAATTCTCTCTCTGCTGGTCTCACCAAGCTGCGAGATGTATGAGTGTCTTTGCCTTCAGAAAATGAAAAGTCTTGGGTGGCGAAAGTAATCACTCTCAGGCAATGACTCAATGAGGGGAAAAAAAAAGCTCTTTTGTTCGCCTCTGACAGTTTTACGCACAGGATTATCAGTAAAACAGCAGCAAGTGAATCTTAATTACACTTTGGTGATTGGCTTGTCCCACTTTTACAGGCAGAACGGGAAAGATATATATTTAATTTCAATAATCTCTTCCAAACTGCCTCGTCAGCCGCCTGTTTTCCTGCGTAATTTGCATGACAGGTGGAGGAGGTTTGTTCAACTTTAACGTATTATTGACTTTCTTCATCTATGTGTTTTGAGCTGAATGAAATAAAATAAAAGCTTTGTAACGTGCAATCAAAAAAAAAGACGTGCAACATCTCGGTTTTCTTCCTGATCCTTCTCATTGCTCGCAGGTTTGTTGCACTGCCTTTGCAAAATAATGGCTCATTTGTTATCTGAGGGGAGGGACCAGAGATCTATTGTCTCCGCTTTAAAGAAAGACTTAACAACAGGAGAGAGATGACTCTGCCGTGCAGTTGTGCTCTGTTCTCCAGGCAGGAACACTCCCATTGAAATGCATGAAGCTGCTTTGGGGTTTTGCTTTAAGACAAATGACACTCTGGAATTGGGTAGTCCTTGTTTCAGGGACAAAACAAAACAAAAAAAAAGTGAGGTTGTTTCTGTCTTTTGTCATTGACGTATCCCCCAGCTTTCACTGGATTCCTGTGGACTCCTGCCGACTGTATTGTGAAGCAGGTTCTTTCTAAACAAATGGGTGTATGATAGTGACTTTCTGCTCCCGCTCTGCTCTTTGTCATTAATATGGAACAGCACACACCCCTCAGAGAGGGGACGGAGTAGCTGCTGCCGGTCCCGGCACTTCACATGTGCAACCTGGAGGAGGAAGGGAGGAGGAGGAGGGGGAGGGTGGATGTCTGCTCCATATGAAAAGCATGGTGCCACACCCATCTGTAACAGGGCTACATCTTTGTTCAAATTCTCTATTAGAGTCATTGCTCTGTTTAATGAATTCTCTGAGTGGCCTCCATTAACTGTGATGGTAATGATGCTGCGAATAAGCAAAGAATCCCACAAATGAGCACATGTATATAAGTAGGAAGCCACAGGATGGCTGCTAATGCCACTTTTGTTTTATAAATTACTTTTAATGGACTTTTTTCTCCTAATTTTCTCTAATAAAAGAAAGACAAAGGAGTTGAGGTGACAGCAGCGTGGAACCACATGGGAGTACCAGCAGCAGACTCGCTTGAAAAAGGGGGTCAGTGATGATTTACTGATATTTATGCTTAGACTCCCATATGTTCCATCCATCCATTCTCTATATGCGCTTGCAGGGTCGCGGGCGGGGCTGGTGCGTAGGTTCGTCATCTCATCTTCGTATGTAAGAGTTTCCTGGCAAAGCAGGAGGGTTTTATTGTATCAAACCTTTGCTGCCTCTGACTTTGTGTGAGGTTAAAGAGAGTCAAGCAAGTTGATACAGCTTTTGTGTGGAAGGTGAAACATTCATTCCAAGCCTCGGGGCGACTAATAAAATGACACGGAGTTTTGTCTTCCCGCTCATGTCTGAATTAAGGTCTTTTGCAAAACTGAGAAGTCACTCTGTTCATTGTAGTGCTGCTGATTCATTTTTTTTTTTGTGATTCATGAAACATGGAGCTGCTCCCATCACATCCGAGACCCTGGACTCAACACAGCGATTCTGTGTTGGCATATGACCCTGGTATTCACATTCTTGCCATTTTAAAAGCCGGTTCTTTGTGTGGTGTTGATGTCCACCATCCCTTTTTTTTTTAACAGACTGCAGCAGTCTGCAGTGCCTGAAGCTATCTGTGAATATGCTGCTATGGTTGAACTTGTAGACAGACAGGAGTTCTCATTCAGGGAGGCTCTCTTTCACAGGGGATTGCAGAGGATATCTCTGCTTGGAATTAAAAGCCTGTTATCCTGCTTGTGTCTAAGTAACAAACCCAATGAAGGATCAAATGGTTAGCTCATCTCTGGGTCGATCAATACACCCCTGACCTCATGAACCCTTTATATGTCTAGAATCTACCTTTGAAATAAAAATAAAAAACATTTGATACCGATTTTAAAAAGGTTTTGTAGTTTTTCTTCAATTTAGATGAAGGTCTCTTTCATTGGTGGCATTAAAGTTTCGTTGTCATAGTTTCAAACACGTTTGGTGGTAACTGATGTCCAAAAAACAGCATATCATTATAATTCTGCTGTGGGTTTAAATTGAAACTCCAGTATAAAGCATGTACTTCCTCCTTCTGGTGCACTTCCTGCTGTGTAGTGGTATTATTTATGCCATTGTAACGTCTCATGTTGAGATGGGGGGGCTTAAGGAAGTAGATTTCAAAAAACAAAACCATAGACTGTATATGATGGCGCTTCTCCATCTGCTTCTGTTGTAAAATGTGAAGCCAGGACATCCTGCTTACTGGAGACAGGCGGCTGAAAGTCCCGCCCACTCACCTGCACATAATCATGGTGTTTTGTAAACATCTGAGCTGTATATTCTTTTAAATGTCCCATTCGTTTCCATAGAGGGGCCAAGCATTAAAGCCTATACAAACTGGTAAATGTAGCTGATGTTGTTCTGGTGTTTGTTGGTTGGTCTTCTTGGATTTATTCAGTGGAAAAGACTCAACCAGAGGCATCGAAGTATCAGCTGTTCCATTAATAATCCTGTGATGTTTCACAGTTTTTAATCTCTCAAAGGATAGATTTGTTCTCAGTCTGACATTAGTTGTGTTCATAAAGACGAAACTGTAAATTTGGACTTTGCGAATTCATGAAGTTGTAACTTTTCAATCTGTATTCTCATACAGAACAGATTCTCTACAAGTTTGTAGATGAATTGGAAAAGGCTCATTACGCATGAATTTTTGTTGAATTATACAACTTATTCTTTTGCTAACGTTGCCCCATGTGCAACCTGCTGCAACAAATCTGACGTATAAAAGATCACCTTGTTTCTTTTATCAGGAATATATTGGTGATATAAAAAATTAATAAGTAAAGTGTGCATGTGCACAGTATGAAGGGGCTTTGTAAAAAAAAAAAAGTGTTATGAACCACAGATCTGAAGTTGAAACAGTAATAGGCACCATGTTGATGACATAACAAGCAGTGACGTGATGATCCAAGTCACCACCTCACACATTATGGTGTGAAAAGTGTATCGTTTTAACAACTTTTTTTTAAAAGATGTCATATGTTATAATGAAAAAAAATACAATTGTTGTTAGTTATTGTATTATTTAACGTCATAACCTAAAAAACAGTTTATTGTTATAAAAGGAAAAATATTTTGTTATAATAAACTTGTTATAATATCACGTTATTTTATGAGAAACTTTGTTGTAGTGATGCAACAGGGGTGACAGACTTATCTATTTCATCTTTAACCTAAAAAATACAATTTAAAATACACCTAAAAATGTCCTAATTTACTTGCAGTACTAAGACAACATGACAAGCTTTTCTAAAAAGATGGTAATACTGGATGACATGGTATAACTTTATAAATGTTTTAATAGTAATAAACTCTCAATCCTATTGACTGCAGTGGAGCTAATAACCCTTCAACTTAAGTTTCAAGTCATGTGTTGAATACGTTAATAAATAAAAGTGTGTACTGTTCACCAAAAGAGACTCCGCATTTCACATATTTACTCATAAGTGAATGAATATGTTAAATGTTTGAAATAAAACAGATAAACAGTTGACTAAATTTTCCCCCAAAACAGTAAACAAAATGAAATAATTAGCCAGAAGAAGCTAAAAATAAAAATTGGATCACAAGTTGAAGCACCCAGCTACATAAATCATAATCCGTTTCTCCTTTTCATATTGAAAGCAAACTCTTTTTGCATTCCAGCCCCCTGAACGGTTAAGACTTCCTCTCTGGCTTCAGGGCATGTCCCTCCTAATGAGAAACTGCTAGAGAGAAGAAAAAAGCAGCATGATTTAGTGTGAGGAAATGTAATCCTCACAACAGTGACTCCAAAGTGTCTCATCAGTAGCAGCAGCAGTGTTTCTTCCCCCCCATTCTACTTCAGGTTTTAGTTAAAGAAATCAAGTGGGGGCCCTTTGCATGACAATCACTGCACGAGCGATGCTTGTGCTGATGCTTGAGCTGCGGTTGGGTTAGAAGTCTGCTGATAATATACTCGACGTTGCTGATAAAGATTCAGCTGCCAGACCCTAACAGCGAGGTGAGGAGGTGCTTATCTTGTAATCGGATGCAATGCCTAATTTTTTTTAATTGGACATATTAAGAGGTCATCAGCTTTGTGTACCTGCGGAGAATTTCTAAGCATTAAACGTCACTGGTCTAATTTTAATGAAGCTTTGTTGGCTTAAAAAAGGAGTCTTTCCTGCTGAAATGCAGTGTGAATGCTGAGGGCTAAATCAGCTAGTTTAATGCAGCTGAATAAACCTGCTGAATAAGTTAAAATCAGATGAAAAATACTTAAATGAGCTGAATTAATTAGTTTAAGTCTAATAAAGATGTTTAAGCAGAGCTGAAGTTTGGAAGGAGCCAAACGGTCAATATTAGCAGAATTGTTTCGTTAAATAGCTTAAGATCGTTTAAAAGAACACAAAGCAAAAGATGAGTTATAAGTATAAAATGCTGGATTAGTTAAAGGCCAGTAAAAAACACTAAAGCATGAAAGGAAAAAAAAAATCTGCAAAATAGGCAGAAATGTGTTGAAATCTTTGAAACATTGAACTGTCAGTGTGAGTTTAATTCTAGAAAGTTGAATAATCGGCAAAAATAGTTGAATTATTGTAAAAGAAGCGTAAAACCGGAACTGGAAGCTTGATGAAACAAGCTGCAGTTTAACTGTGTTGCACCATGATTTAACTGTGTTGCGGTTCAAGTTTTCAGCTGCCAGACCTCAGACCTGACCTGAAGAGGTGCTTGTTATGTAATCGCATGTAAGGTCTAATTCTTTTTAAAGTGGTAAATTAAGATGTTATTGACTTTGTGTATCAGGAGAAGATTTCTAAGCGTTAAACCTCACTGATTTAATTTTAATGCCGATTCGTACGACACTGTTTTACTATTTTTTTATTGTTGAGTGCAATTTAGCTTGAAAAATCCAATAAAAACAAGTCTTTTATCTTTCAATAGATATTATCATTGAGCGTAGTAAAACTATGCAGGCTGAGGATGATGTTACATGATCTTCTTAAGTGTCGACTTCATGCTGGCATTCATTTCCACCTTTCCTTGTAGGAAAACATACAGAAAAAAGTTTTTTTCTTAATAATCAGTCATTTTAGTTTTGTGTTAAACCAGTGAAGACACAAACAATGGGACATTTAAGGTGAAGCAGTTGGGATTTTCTTTTTTTGCCTGGAAATCTCTGGATTACCTGTCTTATTTTGTAGGGCTTGCCAGTGCACGCACATCTCGTTCATATAAACAAAGCTAATACAAACAAGCGCTCCAAAGCAAGACAGCATCACAGCCTCGGTTTGTTTTTACTGTCATATTTGCTCAAACAATATCATTTTCTTGCAAATTTCTAATAAATGGACGACTTTGTTGCTTCTTCGCTCAGGGCAGCGTTTTTTTTTTTTTTTACATAGAGTCTCACACTTGAACGAGTCTGTTTATTATTAAAATGTTTTGTAGTAAATGCAGTTTCATATCTCAGGCTATTAAATCTGCTGGTCTGGATGTTCATTATTTTAACAACAATTCAAGAAAGTGACACTTTATTTAGTCTTTTTTTAATAGTTTTTATAACCATGTTAGAGTCTTTTGGAGCTTCTGCTTTAAATAAATCTTTTTTTTTTTAAAGAAGCAATAATAGTCTTTTCAAGTTTTTCACTAAAAACAAATTATTACTGAAACAACAAAAACATGTTTAGGTTTTTTTCTATATGAAAATTAAACTGTTTACCCATTTCGTTCAAGTTTCTTACGAACATGTGTTACGTGAGAAAATTTAAGGCCATGTGAAAGTAGATTATTTAAAATCTACTTTAAGCCTGCGATAATCCGGAGAAAGCGGAGACCCTCAGGGTCTGAGTTGTTCCTAGAGATTCTGTCCATAAATGTTATGAACAGAATCAGAGTTTTCAAACTGACCTCTTGATTTATTTATTTTATTGTCTCAACACAATTCAGTTACATATGTTTCATCTCCGACTGGTTCTAAATGCCAGTTGAACAAACAATGTGCTGTTTCCAAACAAATACACCCCCCCCACCGCCCATAAACATCTATTGAGTTTCCGAAATGCCTCGACATTTTAATTGACGAAAATCTTTATTTAGAGTCCCACGTTGAATTTTTTCTTTTTAAAGGAACTGAAAGAGAATCTATTGTTCCTCTTTAGAAATGAATCATGGTTTTAATAGCAGGAAACAGCTTGTTGGTTTTGTACCTCTTTTTGATAACAGTTGCATTGATCTCATGAATCTGTTGGATGCTGTTTGTCACACAGCGCTGTTGCTCATGACTCACTTGCCATTCAACTTTGTGTTTCTGGTCACATGGTCACCATGATGCAAAGGGAGACTAGTACTGATATACCACAAACTTAAAGACCCACTTCGATGAAAATCATGTTTTTCGTGTTGTTAACATTTTCTTCTGGCATTTTTATGATGCTAGAGGACATGTCTTAAAGAGGCCCTTCCATTAAAAACGGTTTTTCTGAGGTTTCTGTTGAATATTTTAGCTCCACAGGTGTTCTAACCTTCATATTGGGTGTGAAAACAGGTCAACAACTTCTCTTTCAGTTTTAATGTCTCAAACTACGCAGGTGGCGATAACACCCGAGTTCTCCCGAGTCCGAATGGTCTGTATCTGTTTCGTCACAACTCCTTTGTTCGTCAGTATTTGGCAGCTCCCGCAGTTGAAACCACGCCTAGCATGCTGCTGGCTAAAAGCTGTAGCATAAGACGTAGCAAACAGAAAGACACGACGTCTGACGTTGCCATGTGCAGCGGGGCAGGAAACAGTATACCTTGCTCTCATAGGCTAGTTTGTTGAGTCCAGCAAATTCAAATAATGAAAATGAACAAGCTGCTGCCGAAGCAGCCTGACACGGAACGAGCCGGAACCACCCAACTTTTAACGCAGACAGATTGAAAGGTCTGTTAATCAGTGTTTCCTGACGTTTTTTAGATATAAAATGTTTCATATTACTGATTAATACTTAAGAAATAACCACAAAGTCCTGAAATTTGTATGAAATGGCCTCTTTAAGAATATTAAGCTCAAAATTGCATTTCTGTATATTTCTGTATTCAAATCACTATGAATCAATAGCAGACGCAAAAATGCAGTTTAAAAAAGACTGAATCCACTAGTCGGGCCACAAGCTCCTGCTTCGAGCTAGAGCTGGAGGGTCGGGGGGATCCTCCCAGCCAACAGTTCTACCCACAGCACAGAAGTGAATTGCTAATGAGCTACTGCTGCTATGCAGAAACTACTTCCTAGAAAAGGCACACGTTTTGTGATTTTGGGCAAAACCAAAACAATTATAATTTAAAGCAATTGAGATGCTTTATAATAGCTCAAAAGATGATCTGAGTGGGTCTTCTGCATTTGTGGTCTTCTTCCAACATATTTGATCCTTTGATACAAACAGTTCTCCTTTTCTAAGATCTGTTAGATTTAGTATTTATTCAATATACAAAAGGCCAACAGAATTTCTGTCTTTAAAATATAATTCACATCATTTTTAGTGGGATTCTGAGGAAGGGCTTTGAATAGCAATCTACAGAGGTTGTTGCCCCACCTTGAATAGCTGTGGCTCAATTAGGTCAGAACTAATCTCTGTTTCTCTAAACTCAGGTTGTTCAAAGAGTTTTCTACAACAGATAAGATGTTATTGTTCCTCATCTTTCTTTAAATCTGCATGCCGAACCATCACTTTAACTTGGAATGTCCTACAACAGAAACTAGAGTTGTTCAGTTTGATAACACCGAGGAATTTTTCACTAATTGTTAAAGACAATGGAAGATGCATTCTTAGAATTGTTTACCGTATTTTAAACTGCTTTTACTTTGTTTCATGTGTTTTGAAGATAATTTGATACTTTATGTTGGATATTATTACGATAAAAGCCTCTTTTGGGGAACAAAACCGTCTGTTTCCGTCAGTTAAGTCGTATAAATAAAGTTTAAATAAAAAAATATTTATTTCAGAACTTTAAATTTCTATACACAATGATGTGTCTGTGTATTTAAGAGCTACTAGGATATTTTAGGCTAAACTAGTATATATGGCCTTTATTACAGTCATAAATAATTATTTGATGTAATAACTGGTAAGATTCAATTTGGCTTTCATTGCATTACAACATATTTCTTTCTTATTCTAATTAAACTCATTTTTTGGCTTTTGAAGCACCTTCTTTTTATGGGTCCTGTTTTTTTTTTATCGTATGACTTTTCATTTTGACTCATTTTGCTTTAAGGAGAAAAGTCTGTGCAGAACATTCCCTTGAACATTTGAGCTCTTCAGGCCACGTTTTTAGATACCTTGAACATTCTTCTGTGGTTGAAGAGGTGTTGGCTGTGTATCGACAGGTTTTTTTGTGAAGTGGGATGTTTCACCGCTGCCAGTACATCTCTGTATCAGACAGACCTGCAGGGCTTCTTTTTTTTCTGGTTGTTGTTCAAGAAGTAGTGCAACGGACATAAAGCAGAAAAGGAGTGGAGAAAAAGTCCAACAAAAGGCTTTATGGTTAAAAGCACTTATCTTGATGTATCGCTTCTCTCCATGTCATGATGGACCAAGAAAATTTAATAGCCTGAGCTAATGAAATTATCAAAGGTTGTGTGTACCCAGAATGAATGTGGCATGAGCTGAATTACATAAAACTGGGAGTGGTTGGCTCATTTTACAGAAAATAAAAGGAAGCCACAAACAAAAGATCAGATTAGATTTGCTGTGACTGAGTTATCCAACATGTTTATTTAAAAAAAAATGGCAAACATGTTCTTGACAAAAGAACAAACTGACTTTTGGATTTGAGGGTGAAAAAAAATCATACAAAAAAAAAAGCAAATCTAAAATTTGACATATAAATAAATAAATAAATCCAGCTTTACTTGGAGTTCCCACAAGTAAAAGCAGCCAGTTTGTGTTAGCAGTCATCCCGCCATGTAAATCTGAAAATCCTGAAGCCAGAGGACGACTCGGTGGGGAAACAGTGCATGTTAATCTCCAGCCTTCCACTGCACTCCATCAAAGCAGATGCTGCTCCATGGGTATTAAATGTGAACCACACTGATTCGGATGTGCAAACAGGTACATAATCCTTTGTATGTATTATCTGCATACCATGTATTCCTCCCACCATTCTCTGCTGTTTAGCCAGCGGAAGCTTTAGGACCCCCCAGAATAAAAAAAAAAAAGATGAAGCAGGACACAATTTGAAACCATTTTGCTTTCATAACACCATCGAGGCTTATTTGGAATGAGGAGCTTCACCTGCTCTGTTTCACAGTGAAGGGTTATAAGGTCAGCTCTGTCACTGTGTGCACGCAGCAACATACACCTGACTTTTTACCCACCTAATGTGAACACGCAAGCCTCGATTCTGCAATTACAAAAGGTGAAAGCAACATGAATCATCTGCAGAACAAACAAGACGACCCACTTGTTAGTGTTTTCTTTCGTTTACAGCACAAAGCGGACATTACAGATACAGAAAGAAGCCGCTGTGGGGTTAAAGGAATAGTTCAGATCTTTTAACGAGTGTTACTGTGGAAATGTTTACAAGCAATTAGTATCTTACCTGGTGTTGAAGCTCTTTGAGCAACCGTAATTTGGTAAAATAGAGATTAGTTCTAATCAAACAGATGAGTTAATTGTACGTCTGAGAGCCGCCAATCCACTTTAGTCCTGGCTCTGCTGTGACTAGCTGTTAGCTTCTTAATTCAGTCAGAATTAAACTGAATTCATTTTAACAGCCATTCACAACTGAGAAAATAATAATTGTTTCCAACCTTTCTTTAGAAACCACCTTAAAAAAAAAGCTAATACTAAAAACGACCGTACCGCNACATTTTCCATAAATCATCATGTGATGTTTGGTGACGCACTTAGAGGACAATAAGTAGATGTGCTCTTGTTTGCCCATTTCGTAAAGTAAAAGGTCCTGACCTAATTGATTTCCTATTTCTTTCTGCCGTGATCCATTTACACTCAACGTGGTGGTGTTGTAGCAGCAGGTTTGATTGTCCTCAGGCGCCACCTGACACTGTCATATGGTCATACAGATAGAATAATAGTAAACACGACTGCTCCCTCAGGACCAATAGACTACACATGTTCAAAGGATTCTGTGCTGAGGGAGGTGTGGGGGCAGGGACTGACTGGGTGGGGCCGCTTTTACAGCAGTGGCAGCAGTCGTGGTGCAGACAGGCAGGCTGGTACTCGAACAAAAGCTCCAGGCATTTGTTGAAATAGAAGAATCTGTAGCTGCCAGCTGTACTAACATCTCCAAATAATAATAATAATTCAAACAATAAGTCAGTAAATGCATCAGGAGAAACAGGTTATTAGACTAGGAGCAGTTTTCAGATGAAAATGAACTTATTTAAGTTACATAAAACCACCAATTGATCACTGAACTGACCCAGAAACATAACACAAACACATCTGGAGTTGCTGCACACTTACAAATACACATTATCACACACACACACACACACAATGCTTTTGCAGATGTGTCATTCTTTTAGCTTTTTAAGTGATTTGTTGTTTAAAATATAATAATGATTAATGAATAATAATTGAATTGATAATCGATAAAACAACAAAACCAGTTTGAGATACAGAGTTTTGTCAGGAGAGTACTGGAAGATTTGGAGTACAAAGAGTCGCCGGTGGAGCAAAATGGCCAAAATAAATTGTCATATTATCATTTAAACACCAGGTTGCAGTACTGAAGCCAATTCAATTCATTTCCAGATAGAAGAAGGGAGTGAAGCCAAGTTTCCGTATCTGAAGACAAAATCCTGACGTGTCTTAGAAGATAAAAACAGTGTAAAACGAGCTGTGTTCATTCATAGAGTCATCGGCCTGCCAGGATCGTCGAAGGGAGACGGTGGTTCCAGGATAGAGAAACAAGGATTATTCTCTGTGATCAGAATCCTGAATGAACAAGGTCCAAAACAGAATGAGATTTGTAGCATAGCCACCAAGCTAACAGAAGGAGATCCATCCCTGAAAAGAAGTTCAGATCAAGAAGAAAAGTACTCATCTCTGATCAAGACGAGTTCAGCCTCTTATCTTCTTCAGATTAATTTCATTAAATTGGATTACCTTGTGCTTCGGCTTTGAATTAGGAAAAGATAGGATAAGTATATTTTTTGTCTTTTACCTTGTTTTTATGTTTAATTTTTTGTTCTGCTGTTGCGCATTTCTCTTACAAAACCCTTTTCAATAAAGATCACTGAAAATGGATAAAGTTTAGTTGTGAACATGGAATTTTGGGGGTTTTCACTGGACACTAAAAGTACTGGGACTCTGTTATAAAGGTATTTATGGAGGGTTTTTGGGTTGTTTATTATTAAAACAATGACCATGTGGCGACTTTTGTCTTAAGCTTTAAAACCAAGAGTCAGAAACCAAATGATGAAGCTGGATTAGACCTTTGATCTGGAGGGCTTGTGACTCCCAGATGAAGGAAATTAGGAGCTAGACAAATTCCTCTAACCATCCATATTAAGCAAACTTCTATTGATACTAATTCTTTAGTTGTAGGAGTTTGGTTCTGTTGGAGAACAGGTTTAAACCTCCCAGGTTTCACCCAGTATCTTCTGTTAAAGAAACCCATTAAAAATGTTTTTATGAGGTTTCTGTTGAATATTTTAGCTCCACAGGTGTTCTTACCTTCATAGTGGGTGTAAAAACAGGTCAACAACCTCTCTTTTAGTTTTAATCTCTCAAACTACACAGGTGGCGATAAAACCCGAGTCCGAACGGCCTGTATCTGTTTCGTCACAACTCCTTTGTTTGTTAGTATTCATCAGCTCCCGCAGTTGAAACCACGCCTAGCAGGCTGCTGGCTAAAAGCTGTAGCATAGCGTAGCAAACAGGAAGACACGACGTCTGACGTTGCCATACGCAGCGGGGCAGGAAACAGTATTCTTTGTTCTCATAAGCTAGTTTGTTAGCCAATCAGAGTCCAGCAAATTCGAATAATGAATATGAACAAGCTGCTGCTCGAGGCCTGACGGAAAGAGCCGGAACCACCCGAATTTTAATGCAGACAGATTGAAAGGTCTGTTAATCAGTGTTTCCTGACGTTTTTAGGTACAAAATGTTTCATATTACTGGTTAATACTTAAGAAATAACCACAAAGTCCTGAAATTTGTATGAAATTTGCCTGTTTAAATGGGGACTCATCTCTCTATGTTTACTATTTTTATTAATTTTACAATTAGTGGCATTTTTCTTGTCATCTTTAAATCTTTTAAAATACATGTTTTTAAAATGCAAATTGTCTAAACTTGGATCAGGTCATGTCTTGAATGGAACTTTAGATATTTGACAGGAAACTTTCACTTTTTTGTCGAATATATTTGATTAAATTGTATGTAAGAGGTCATTTAAAAAGAAAACTAGTCTATCGGGATATAAACTTTGTTTGAAAGAAGGAATCTTATTGTAGGACGTCTTCATTCCATAACTTATGCTGAATTGATGGTAAACAAAGAAGCTGCTCTGCAGCACAAACCCTCAGATTACTCCATCTATAAACGATTCTTCTGCGTTATGACCTATAACAAAGCACATCAGGTAATGTATGCAGCAGTTGTGTAATATTGCTACCAGCTAATCTTACTCTTTTTTTTGATAAACGTTTTTCCGTAATATAAAACAGTGTGAACAGCACTTCACTCTCCATCTCAAGGTGACATCTTTAGATTAGTTCTTTTTTCTAATAAGCACTTGAGAGATTTCCAGTTCCAGAAGCGGCAAACACTTACGCTTTCTTTAAACTCGCTGGAAACAATATTTGACTTGACATTTCTGTTTGATAAAGGACATGAACAGTGACTCATCTATCAAAGTTTTAACTGTTTATTCTCTGTTGTTAATTTAAAAATCAATGAATCGACAAAGCGGACAAGCGAGCCTGTTTTTCCTCCTTCTCGCACTGCAGGATCCCGTTGGCTGTTAATAAACCTGATTATAAATTATGTTCAGTCTATAATCTGGAGAGCTGATACTTAATCTCGAAGTCATTCCTGCCGTAGTTGGTTCGGATGCCTCAGGCGAGCGCGGCTGGCAGGTTTATGGTTTGTATGCAAAAACTGCATATCTCCTGTCTGATGTGATACCTCGTGAAGAAACCTGGTGAAATGACGAACACTTTGATGTCAAGAAGGTTGTTTTGAATGTGTCAGGAATATTTTAACGCTTCCTGTTAACTCCACTGAAAACATGGAACCCTTTAAGAACTTGAACTTCATTTTCTTGCTTTTAGATTTATGGATACCGCTTCACGTTTTCAGCCGAATTCATCAGTGTAAAATATTATTACCCTCTGCTGGCTTCATCTGCAGTTTCACACCATTTAATGATCTTCTCTAACATTTATTTTTCCACACTGTAAACATTTATTTTATCATCACTGTGGCTACACTTTTAAGCCTTAATTGGGATAATTCTTCCCTGCGATAGCTGCAGGACGGAGTTCTGTAATTTTAATTACACTGGCTAAAAGAAGGAGGGTTTTACAGACAACAAATTCTGCCCTCCGAGAAACTGTGAACACCTACCGGAGCCTCATCTCCAATGTGAAAGATGTACCAGGGGACCATTTGAACTACGTGGTCAGGTACCTGCTATCAAAGCTCTGCTGCCGTTCTCAGATCAGCTAAAAGCTAATTGTTAAATGTACCGATGTCCAAAATCCTACAGGATGTGATGCTTCACACTTCCTCTTCTACCATAAACCCAAATAGTAACTGGAAGGTTTTATCAGATCAAAGTTAGATAAAATAAAAAAACTGCAGAAACATTTCAAGAACTCCAAAATTCATTAAAGGCCTCACCTTTTTTCTTGCCAAATTCTAGCTTTTTTGGTCAAATTTAGAAAATTATGCAATTTGCAACATCGTGCTGTATCATAAACTGGTTTGTTGTGGCTGTCTTCTTAAAAGGTCCTCTCTCCTGATTACTGTCTGGAAGTTTCATTAAAATCTATCTTGAGATATTTTTCTCACAGACAGGTTGATTCCATCAGTTGATGATCTTACGTAATCCGTTAGTACTGACAGTGTATGACAGCCCTTACTACCAGCTACATCCATCTACCACTTACATCCATCCATAATATGAACCTGTTTCTTCCTGTTCAGGGTCACAGGGGGTTGGTGTCTCCAGCAGTCTTTGGAGGAGAGGCTGGGGACACCCTGGACAGGTCGCCAGTCCATCACAGGGCCACACCATAGACAAACAACCATTTACACACACACTCACACCCAGGGAGAGCAGAGAAAACCCACGCATGGACTTGGAGAACATGCAGACTCCATGCAGAAAGGTCTCAGATTCAAACCCAGGACCTTCTCGCTGCAAGGCAACAGCTCTACCAACTGCTCCACCGTGCAGCCTACATTTTTGTATTGTTATGGTTGATTAGCTGTGGCAGCCATCTTGAATTGGGTAGACTTCGAAATGCAAACAGCTGCAGTCATACCTAATGATGACTTTTTTGAGATTTTTAATACAATCAGTGCTTCATGATGTTTGTTACCAACAAACAAACACAGACAGTCAAAACATGATCTTTCTTTTTTTAACTCAAACTGAGTCTCTGTGATCAGAATTGCTGATGGAGGCTCATCATCCAACACAGGCAGGCAGAACTAATTTAATAACGCTCACTTTATTAAAGTTTACAACCTTTTTAGTTGAAATGGACGTTATCGCGTTTAAATTGCTGTGAATTGTAAATGAATTTCATGAAGGGAGAGTTAATAGAGCTGCGCCTCTCCGTTGTTTGATGAAGTTAACAATTGGAATCAACACAAGGAAAATTAAAAGGAAGAAATTTCTTTGAAAGTGAATATACTGAGTCAGAGTGTTAAATGGTACTTCATTTTAACAGATGAGGAAGTTAAGTCCATTATAGTAAATGTTTAATTTTGCTGAGGTCACTTGGGTTTTTTGTTCATAATTTCTACATTAATGATGGTATTTTAAAAGTTGAAAAGATTCTTATTGACCTGTCTTCGCATGGTGATAATTTAAGGGCTTTTAAACTCTAAAAGGTTCTGTAATGTAATTTTCACCCATTACAACACGAATTAAGGTGCTTTTGTACATCTGTGCGGCGGACTGATAGATAGAAATGGTCTGATAATTCCTTTGGCTCAAAAACTCAGCAATTTGCTCGCATGTCCTGTCTGTTCTTAAGAAATAGCTTTGATAGCAGTGGGGGGGGTTAGAGTTGTGTGCTTGAAATTCCTACCTGAGAGGGGTCATCGTGTTGACAAGAGGGAAAAGTTGGAGATCCATTAGCCACTGATAGCTACTGACATGCTCGTTATATAGCGCAGATACTTAGGTGAGCTAATGCATTCTTTACCGGAAACAAAAAGACGAAGCCAGAACGTCAGCCACTGAGATGCATTAGGAAGGGTTAATGGATTAATATGAAGCTGTGGGGTTTGAGCCTTGTTAATGGCCCAACGTTGCCTTTAATGGAAGTTGTTGGTGGATGTTTCGTGTCAGGACAGTGAGCTCCCCTTTGATCGGCCCCGATTCTGCCTGAAGGCATCTCAGAGCCACTTCTCCCCCCACTGCAGGGTCCTGTAGCGTTCGCCCCTCAAATACATAATTCACAACATAATGGACTTGATTTCAGAGTGCACTTACCACCCGATCGCTCCAGCCAGCTGTGATCTTAAGAGCGGTCCCCGCACCCGCGAACAGCTCATCTGCTGATGCAATTTATGACATTTTTTAAGAGGTTTTTGCAGAAGTGAGGGGGAGGGGGGGAGAGTTGTGCGTGTGGTCAAGTGTGCAGATGAGAACATTTCAAAGACTAACGATCGTGCAACAAGATCAATTTCTAGAAAACCTTTTGGCAGGTCATTTAGTAGGAAAATCGCCCATCTTCTAATGTGCTTTTATCTTTCCCATCTCACTCTCCCAGAGAAAAATTTAGAAAAATGACTGATGCTGCCGGTTGTACAAACCACATGACAAATTGTTGGTACTTTTTCCACAAATACTAAAGCGTCAACTTGCTTTTCTATTTGATCTTAAATCATATTCAGGCTGATTTGACTTTCTTCTACTCAAATCCCAAGCGTAACTTCTCTTTGCAGGCTTGTATTGTTCTTTTTAAAGCTCAGCTGAAGGATTTGAATCAAATCAAAGCTGAATTGTCTGCTTTGATTGTGCTGAAAGTATCTATTGAGAAAAAGTAACTCAAAGCGATGATTTATCAGAGTTCTTCGTTTCGATTTTGAGTATTAGACTCACTAATCAGGAGAAAAAGATGCCGTCTGGGTCACATGTTTCTACGTGTGTTAAATCTTTAGGGTTTTTTATTATTATTCTGCTTCAAAACTTGAAGTTATTTCATGCTTTTCTCCTCTAAGTAGTTATGGTGGGATTTATTTCTCAGAATCGAGTGATTTCTCTGCTGGAAAGACATCCACCTGTCAGACGGAGGCACAGATTGTTGTTTGACGCTGCGTTTTTCTTATTACTTTACATAATGGGCCTAGTACATACACTGTGACTACATCTCGAACTATTTACTTCAGTCTCTGTAACAGCTAATGAAAAATCTCACCGTCTGAAGCAGGAAATATCAGTGTGTGCCTCACATACTTCCTTTATTGCTTAAACTGGGTGAAAATGATCCTCTCTAATGCAGCAGAGTCACAATAAATCCCACGTTTTCAGGTGCAGAGCAGAACTCCCATCCTCCTTTGGGTTTATTGTATCCGTGCTCATGCTGCTGTTTTCTCCACCTACACAGATAACCCGCAGCAGGTGTGAAGTGTTTCCACCTGTTCTCGAGGGATTGTCAACAGGTATTCTGGGAGTTGTAGGAAATCAAAGCAGCGGAAACAAACAAGCCGTGATATGAGTCATATTCAGCAGAACGTTTCACTCGTATTAACGACGAGGAAGCATATCCACCGTGAACAAAACAGAAGAGCGACTCATGGAAGGATTAAACTACCAATCGGGTTCGTCGCCACTCTTTCGATGAACAGCAGCTCGTTTTTGTTTCATGTTTTGATTCAGAGGTTTTCTCTTCCTCTAATTGGTGGAAATATGTGGCATCATCGTTTTTTCCACAGACACACAGAGCTCCAAAAGTCGAAAAGTTTAACATTTTTCGAACAATCCAAACGGATCTTTAAGTTGTGTTTTATTGTCAAACCTCAGGCCATTACAAGAACTTGTTTTGTAAGCCGGAAGATGTTTTTGTAACGACATAATTTTTTTTTTTTTTGGAGGAACGAGCCAGTAATTACACAAGTAGCTTAAATGCCTGAAAACCAAATTAATCTCCTCCTCCGTCTCCGAGCGCTCCTTTCTTTCTTTGTTCTCGTCTCTCAATCGTCACTGAGAAGGAAAAAGCAGCAACCCGATCCTTATACAGCAGGTCTGCACAGGTTTCAGGGCCTCTTTAGAACACATTTGAAACCAGAGACCATGGAGGCAGCATTTTCAGTCACAAGGTAACAATAGGAGCTCGGCAGGTGAGACTACAGGCAGTGCATTAGCTCCGTTCCCGCCTGCTGTGGTCTGTAGGTGTCTGTTGGCCACACATGATGCTGCTAATGAACATTGTTTTTGTTGCTTGAGGGGGAGACAGACCTATCTGTTTCTCTTTTTGAAAATATATATTTTACCCAGTGGGAGATGCTCTTCATATCTGTTGAGAAGGAAGTCTAAAATTAGACTTTCTATTGCTCAGTAAGTGTAAAGATGCTCCAAGAACCCTGATGAGGATAGTCTGTGTGCTTTTGCATTGATGTGTCTTATAAAACCTTTTCCATGCACATTAGATGTTCCTGAAATATATTCAGATTCTTCATGAATTCTCTGATTAGGTTTTATGTTTGCCGAGCATGAATGTTTTTGGTCTGAAAATGTTGTCCTTGCTGCCGAGGTGAGGAGGGGAGTCATTATGCCTAATAGACTCAGACTAATAACTGTGTCGCACACTCTACATAATTCAGTTTGTTGTCCGTCCTCCCTCTTACAAGAACATCAACTTGTTTTGCCAGAGGAGACAAACGTTGTTTGTCAAAGTGATGACTGAGGAGGATGGGAGGAGATTTAACTTCTGAACTATAAGGTTCATTTAAATTAAAAACTCAAAGCTGAAGCAATCAGTTGATTTGCTGATTTGTTGAAAATTTCTGCCATTTTGATCAACAAAACAATAGTTAAAGTCGTCTTCTAAGGAGAAAATACAACAATTTGGTTGTTTTTGTTCATTGAATATATTTGGTTTTGTGTATTCTGAATATTTTTGACAGAAAAGCTGAACATAACAGAGGCTATTTTAAACGGCCATGTTTGGTATTAAGATGTCAACTTGAATTTCTAAGTAGGGCTGGGTTTAAAAAATCGATTAATCGATTTAAATCGATTTAAGAATAAAAAATCTATAATCGATTCATAAAGCACTAAATCGATTTAAAAAAAAAAAAATTGATAAACATGATGTATCAGCGTCGGAATTAAACCGCCTCCTTATATTGTTTCCTTCTCTTTGATTTCTTGCTTGTATGTTCTCTCAATGTAAGTCGCTTTGGATAAAAGCGTCTGCTAAATGACAGTAGTAGTAGTAGTAGTAGTAAAATATACATTTCCTTTTGTTACAGTTATGCCACATGCCACTGCTTCTGGATATTTTTAATGAAAACATGAATATTAAATGTATATAAAATACGCACTGTTGAAAGGCTGCTTCAGCATTTCATAAAAATTGCCATCTACGAATGTCTGATATTCAAGAAATACTAATGTGACAGAAATATCTGAAAAAAGAATCGATATTGAATCGAATCGAAATTAATCGAAATCGAATCAATTTTTGCTCTTGTGAATCGAATCGAATCGATTCAGGAAATTAGGAGTGATACCCAGCCCTATTTCTAAGCATCGTAAGTGTCTGAATTGACTGAATTGTTCAGTGTCTGAAAACTCTAAAAATTGTTATAAAATATTATTTAAATAAAGTGGGATTTAAAACGTTGAATTTTTTTTTCTCTTCACATTAAATGCGGTGGTTTTGGTACTAACCTTGAGACGAAAAATATGCCATCATATACATTTTGTCTTATTTGAATTAATTCATTTATTTTCAACCTATAAAGAAGTAATACATTATTATATTGCATGTTTTGGGTTCTTATAAAACAAGATAAATGTAAGTTAAGTTACATAAAACTTGATGTACTCCATCAAAGTAATATTTTTGCTTAAAAGTTGCCAACGAAATATACTATAGTTTTAAATAAGAGTGGAAATAAATGGATCTGCTGCTCTAGAGTCAAATTTTATATATATGGTTGTAGTTTTATTGCATAGTTGTGCATCAAACAGTGTTATATTAATATCAGACAGTATCACACGCTCTTTTCTGGCATAAAACTAATAAATGTGTGAAATGTTAGAGAAAGTTAGAGATAAGAATCCATAGAGGGGGGATCATTTATTAAAAACAACCCAAAAAAAAAAAAACAGACGGGCCCAGTTCTGTAGAGCTGCAGGAAAAAAAAACCCCTCTGGGAAACTTTGTCAGAAAATGAAAGCTTTGTATGAGGTTCTTCTGTTTATAAATTGACCTTCTTTTCAGTCAGAAGGTCAAAGGTCAACAGAGTCACATCTGTAGGTTGTTGTACAGCTTTCATTTCCCAAAAGCAGATGGTTTGACGTAAATCTGGGACATTTCTGCAAATATATCCTTCACAATGAGGCTCATATCACACAACGCAGCCTTTGTAAACCCTGAAGTGCAACAAATGAACTCAAACCTGTTGATTATCTTAGCGAAATAGACATTATTCAAAAATGAATATTTATAAAGGACAAATAAATGTAAGCTTTTATTGTCAGAGGCAAACAAAATATCTGAATATCACCTGTTGGCTCTCCTATTGCGACAAATTGATGCCTTTTCATTGTATTTACCAAAAACACTTGTTGTGCTTCGAGTGGTGATTGGATAAAAAATATTAAAGGCATCACGTTGGCTGCGAAAAGAGTTTAATGACCTTTTTAAGCATGTTTTTTTTTTAATTCATGGACAATATATTTGGAGAATTTTTTAAATAAAAAGGAGCAGATTTCATGAATAATGAAATCTGATTAACAATAACATTAATTAATATCATCCTGCTGGTTTTGCTTTCGCTATTCTATTGAATCTTTTTATTTTAATGTTGATGCATAGATAAACACATGAAAAATGTACTTCAATATACTGTATTATATATTGTATTACATGTTCTAACTCTGACATTATCTAAATAAACATTAGGACCCAGACAAGCTGTTAGCTTGTTAATTAGCCGGGTTATACGTTTTTCCTCTTTTCATAAACAAACTGTTGGTGCTGCTTCTGGAAATATCGACTAACAACCCAGTTTGTGTGGTTCATAAGATCATGCACGGCTGACCTGTGACAGGTGACCTGAGGAATCTGCACCATCTCCAACATTTTAATGGTTGTGACATTTTAAAAAAAAAGGAAAACCTGTGATACACGGTTGAAACCTGAAACCAACCCGTGTCTGATCTGCATGACGAATCCAAAATCCTCCAGCCTGGATCACACGAGTACCAGCTGACATCCTTGATATGGCTAAAAAGCACCTCATTAAATGTTTAAAAACCACTCAGTTGTAAACTGATTTTTAGTTTTCCTTGTTTTCCTTTTTTTTTTTGTCTGATGGCTCTTGACAGTCCAAAAATACAAGCTGATGCCTTTAGTTTTATGCTGTAGAGACAGTGACAGGCAATTACATCTGGAAGGAAAGAGCAAAATTACAGAGTACACAATGTTGACGCTCGGATTGGTGCTTCCGTGGTTCAGCTTGCGACAAAGTAAAAAAGAAGCAGTGTGAGAGGAATGCTGTACGAGCCACTCTGTCAGTTATCCATCAGTGACATGATTACACCCCTTCCCTCGAGAGAGAGACAGACGGAGATAGCGAGGATGTGGCTGTGTGTTTTTTTTAATGTCCCTCTTGCTAGCTGGTGTGGAACACATCCTGAGGTGATACTGTAGCAGAATTACAATATAGCCATATGCCTGTCATAGTGAGCAGCGTACTGCTGTGGTGTGTGTGGAGTTGACAAAGCAGCAGTCTGTGGAGTTCAGACGGTATCAGATAGCTACATGGATGCTTTGGGGATCTGGTGATAGACTTTTCAGCTTTCCAAAACCTTTTGTCACTTCCCTTTGTAGCGATAAGTTCTTCCTTGACAGCGAGCTCGTAGAGATCGGGTTTATTAAATCGCCGATCTCTCTCATTTGGGGTGTTTGACGCGGCTAATCAAAATTCAGCACTTGTTGAATTATTAAAGAAAAGACGAGGATGAGAAGCAGAATGTCACGGAAGGTTAGGCTTTCTTTGATTTCTCTCTCCTTAGGCGAGTTCACTTCACTATAAGAATTTGGCCTTTCTTCAACTATTATTGATCCAGCTGAAGTGGTTCTGTTTGCCCCCTCAATGCTGGACCGCCTCTGAAGCAAAGCTATTTGCCATCGAGTCTTTGTGGACATGCGCCATGGGATCTCCATTCACTGCACAATCCTCATTTTCAGCACTTAATAAGTTTGGGCTTGGCTTTCTTTTGGGTGTTTTAGCTGAGAGGCACGTTCACACACACAAAAATGAGAGGTAGGTGTAGCAAAACAGGGATATAGGGACTATTGCTGGGAGGAGGCTGATTTCCCTGGCGAGCTGCTATCTGAGCTGTCGTCACCCGTCTCTTCTTATGGATAGAGGCACCTTAATCAGGAACATGAAAGTATCTCCTGTGGTGCTGCCTTCTGTCTCCATCACTCATCTGTCTTCCGCTTGATTTACCTTTTTTTGCATTTTTTTGTGTGTGTGTCCAGCATCTGCTTTCATAACTAAAGAGGAATTCAAATAAAACCCAGTTTATTTTTGGTTCATAAGATTTAAAGTGCTCGTCTCTGCTCTGTAAAAAAAAAAAAAAAAACGCAGGGTTTAGTGAACCGGAACCTCGCCTTGAGAGGCAGCAGGACTCTCAGGAGATGTTTGAGATCAGTCTCTAGAAAATCCATCTGCCAAACCCTGAGCTTTGTGTTTGAGGCCGTAACAAGTTGACCATCAAGTTGACCAATCAGAATCTGGGATGGTAGATGCTCATAGCAGAGGTGGAGAGTAAATTTTGACTGTAACTAAAAAGCAAAATCAGCCTTGAAAGTTTTTCCCTGAGTTCGACGTCACCAGCAGACTCCAGTTCATTAATCTGACTGGTTGATGACGGCTGATAATAAACAGATTGTTTACTGAGAGCGTCTTGAATGACGGGCGGCTTTTCAAGCCTTAAATAACCAGATGGTTCTGTGAAATTGTTTCCGTCTTTGTCTCAGTGAACCCAGATAATTGCCTGTGAACTGCCATTGTTGTCTCCTTTAAAAGTTCAGTGCAGAGGAAGGAGGGATACAGCAACAGAATGATATCACAATTCAAATCACAATATAATCAGTATCACTGTTTTTAAAGTGTTTTTGTCATGTATTATACAGTATATACTATTTTCATCTATTTTGTTGATCAACCAAACTATTTGCTATTAAAAAGATTTATTTATACCAAACATCTGATTTAAATCTTATTTCCATTCTTGAGGGTTTCTATTAAAGAGACAATTTCAGGACTTTGTGGTTATTTCTTAAGTATTAACCAGTAACCTGGAACATTTTATATCTAAAAAACGTTAGGAAACACTGATTAACAGACCTTTCGATCTCTCTGCGTCAAAATTCGTCTGGTTCTCTCAGGCTTCGGGCAGCAACTCATTAATATTCATTATTTGAATTTGCTGGACTCAGATTGGCTAACAAACTAGCCTATGAGAGTATGGCAACATCAGACATTGTCTCTTCCTGTTTGCTACGTCTTATGCTACAGCTTTTAGCCAGCAGCATGCTAGGCGTGGTTTCAACTGCGGGAGCTGCCAAATACTGACGAACAAAGGAGTTGTGATGAAACAGATACAGGCCGTTCGGACTCGGGAGAACTCGGGTTTTATCGCCACCTACGTAGTTTGAGAGATTAAAACTGAAAGAGAAGTTGTTGACCTGTTTTCACACCCACTATGAAGGTAAGAACACCTGTGGAGCTAAAATATTCAACAGAAAACTCAGAAAAAATGTTTTTAATGGAAGGTACTCTTTAATATTTAATCTTGAAATATCCCAACTAAATACTATAACTGTTACTGTTTCCTAATAAAAACAGTATTTCACTATTACCATTTAACTTTTCAGTGCTATTGCACATTATGTTTTTAGCCAGAAATGCAGTGACGGGAGAGAGAACAGAATGATGGAAACCAAACTTGATGCATATTAAATTCTTTTCATTTTCTATTATGCCTCCATTATATAGATAAATACTGGAGTTTTTTTTTTTTTTTTCGGTATGCATTGTGTGAACATGTGCAAACATTTGTCATCATGAAGTCCCCGTTCACCTACTTCTGTTGTGAAGGATTACCTTATCTCAGTAAGCAGCAGGAGCTCCGCCGTCTGTAACTCAACGCATGCGATTAGTTCTCATTCTGTAATATTGTAATCTTCAGAGATAATGCCTTTCCCTTAACACGCACTCTTTTTAAAGTTCTCCGAGAAGCTGAACGCAGCTTTATTTGAATATTCAAAAATTTAAAAAAGTATTTGAATTTTAAATCCAGGGAGTCTATTATACAGGAAGAATGATAACCTCTGCTGTCATTGTAGTGTCTGTAGTGTAACCTCAGTGTAGTAAATGTAAAGCTCACTCTCGCAGGTTGTGCATCGCATACGGACAGACAGATCCTGAAAAACATTCCCATTTCTCATGCACAAACACATGCATGTGGAGCACATAATCAAGATAGTGACAGATTGTTTTTGGCATTCTAAATACCCCCCCAAAAAAAAAAAAATGCAGCAGGATGTCATCAAACCTGACACAAGTGCAGAACACGTCCCCGCGTCTTGCAAAGAGCTCATTAACAGTCCCCTCTGAATGTATTCACAATGTCTCCATTAGGCTTTTTTTTTTCTCCCTCCCAGTGCGTGCAGTCATTCCTGCCTGGATCAGAAACCTGCACGTTTCATTAGATTTCCATCAGAGAGACAAAATAGAAGAGGGCGGGATCTCTCCATCATCACGCCGCCTTCAAACCGGCCCGCCGCGACACTCTTTCATGTGGATCGCAGCAACATAAATCTGTGATCCAGAAAACTGCACATACAAACATGTAACACCGCTGCATCTCAATTATATCACGATTCAGCTGAAGTACATTAAAACCAACATAAAATGAATGGTTTTAACAAAGTTTACAGTATTAGAAGGAGATTTGAGGTGTTACAGATAATGAAAAGAATCAGTGGAGGAAGTTCTCCTCGACAAGAGAAGCAGCTTTTCTCTTCGTTTCCTGGTGAACCTGTCAGCAGTTGAAATGTGGTGATGTTTTGTTTTGTCCCATTCTGTCACTAGTAAATGTCGCCAACTCTCATTGGAATGTAGCGACTGTATCTATGTGGGTGAAGTCCTGCGGTAGTCCCGTGCTCCTTTTTTTTTTTTTTTTTTTTTT